>RXID01014997.1:198543-252865 GCA_005019695.1 Trichopus zeylanicus subsp. travancoricus
TTTTTAAGAATATGAGAGCTTTTATATAAATTTTTAAAATATGATAATTTTTATAAAATTTTAAGAGAATAATGGCTTTTATGAATTTTTAACAATCAAGGTTTTTGCAGATTTTATGAAAACGAGGGGTTTTAAATTTTTAGGAATATAATTATTTTTGTATAATTTTTAAAATTGAGGGTTTTCTACAAATTTTTAAAATTAGTTTTTTGTATTTTTTATTAAATTTTGGGCTTTTCTATAAATTTTAAATAAAAATATGGGCTTTTATGCAAATTTCTAATAGAATAAAGGCTTTTTATAAAATTTTGATAAAACAATAATATTTTTATAAATTTAAGAAAAAAGCGGTTTTTATATTTTTGAAAATTAACTTAAGGTAAAAGGTAAAGCTTGAGTTTAAATTTTGATTAAAATATAATCTGGGCGTTGAGGATTACAAAATATTAAAATGACAGGGTGGTTAATGATAAATAGAATATATTTCGGGAGTTGTACATAAAAATTCGGAAAAAAAAAAAAAACTGTTTTCATGATCGTACATTATGTGGAAACTTTCCATAATTGCTTGAACAAATAGTCCACGGCGAGAAAATCTTAACCTGGACCAGGCGAACATCGCTGCCACAGACGCCCACGGCTTTCATTCGAACTCGAACATCACGAGGGCCTGCAGTTGTCACGAAGTTCGATCAAAGTCTCTCAGTGAATCCAAAAGCAACAGATTCAGAACTCAAAACTCCCGATTTCCAAATCAGAGAGAGATAGAGATAATACCAAGAGGCGGGAGATTGAAGGGTTGGATCTTGAGAGTGTTGATCGCGACGAGCCAGGCGGCCATGTTCTCCTCCGCCGCGGCTCCGCCTGCTTCGCCACCCTTCCCCATTTCTCTCTCTCTGTCTCTGGGTTGCTGTGTGAGTGTGTCTGAGCTCTTGTTTTTCATTCACGTGATGAAAATTTATGGACCCGACTCTTATCCGGGACCTCGCTGCCGCGGATTCCGATGTCTGGGTAACCCAACCAAACAGCGCCACGCGGATACATACGCAGACGCAGAGCGGGATAACGTGGTCCGTGAAGTGGACTGCCCAGCGAATCTAAAAAATCCGGAGAAAAATGAGACCAAAAGAAGCAATCACCAACTTTTAGTCTGTGATATATTACCTTGAAAGCAACATACTCAGCACATTCATTAATCAACAAAAAAAAAGAAAAAAACATATTCACTACATTCGCCAATAAACTGCTTAAAGAGGGGTCATACTCATTTCTTGTTGTTCATTTCGTTGTTGGCTTGTTTTAATTGGACGAAAAAATTTTTTATGCTGTAAAGCTGGAGTTTTGGCAACTTCTAATGATTGAGATTATATAAATCTCAAAAAAGAGGGAACTCTCTATAATCGCTTAAACAAATTGTCCAGAGCAAGAAAGGTCAAACCTTGACGTAGTGAACATCACTCCCGAAGATGCCAACGGCTTTCATCCGAACTCCAACATCATGAGAGCCTGTAATTGTCACGAAGTTCGATCAGTGAAGCAAGGAAAACCTGGAATCACTCAAAAAACCCAATCCTCATCTTGTATCAATGATTCTCAATAAAACTCATCTTCGATCAGTGAACCCAAAAGCAACAGATTCCTAACTCAAAACCCCCGATTTCCATCATCACCACCTCGCCCGAGCTCAAATGATCGAGAGCGGAAACAAATGAGAGAGAGATAGAGATGATACCAAGAGGAGGGAGCTTGAAAGGCTGGATCTTGAGAGTGTTGATCCCGACTAGCCAGGCGGCCACGTTCTCCTCCGCTGCAACTTCTTCTCCGCCCTTCCCCATCTCTGTCTCTCTCTTTCTTTTCTGAACATAAGAAACGCTTAAAAGTAATGGATTTATTATATATCTCTCTAAAATTTTATTTATCACACATTCTTTCCTGTCTTTCCGAAATTTACTTTTCTCTCCTGTTTTTTAGATTCATTACATGCGTACGGAGTTATAATCTAGTATTGATTTTAACAATATCTTTGAAAAAGTCATTATTGTCCTCAATTTCATCTAGCTACATACTAGATCCATTTACCGCGTTGGCATTGGCATCTCATTGCCCAAGCTCTGGTTACCCAACGGAAATCTCCCACTCTAAGAAATCCCTTTTTCCTCCCTCCAATCCCATTGCGGCCACCCGACGAAACTCTAAATCTCCCGCTCCAAAAAACCCTTTTCTTCTCCGATCTCTGCACAGCAACCTCATGCTCTTCGACGCTAACTAGGTCCTGTGGCTTCCTGAATTTGATTTTGCGCCCTGCAGCATTTCGCCAGACTTCCACCAGCATACTTCCCATTGCACTCTTCTTCTTCTTTTCTCCCCACCGCCAGTGTGCTACAGTACTTTACCAGAATCCTCGTAGCCGGCGCCCTTTTACAACCTTTTTCTCCTCTTTTCACCCCACCGCCGACGCCTTGTTACCCATTATCGGAATCCCCACCATCAGGGGCCTGCTACATTCTTTTTTTCTTTCTTCTTCTTCTTTTCTCCCTACCGCCTGCGCCTTGCTACCCTTCACCGGAATCCCCGTCATCAGGGTCCTGTCGCGAATCCCCACTACAGGGCCCTGCTGCATTCTTCTTTTTGTTTTCTTCTTCTTCTTCTTATTTTCTCCCCACCGCCGGCGCCGTGCTACCCCTCGCCGGAAACCTCGCTATCAGGGCCCTGTTGCATTCTTCTTCTCACCACCGTATGGAATCTCCTCCATCGGCTGCTCTTCTCCCCCTCGTACCTCCAACTCTATTCTTGTGCTATCAAAGATACAATCCCCTCACCATCAGCACTTGCTTTCTCCCTTGCCACAGGCTGTAGCTTTGTCTCCCTCTCCGGTTTCATCAACGGCACAACCTCCATCTTTGCACGCTGCCAAGATCGTCATCCACCAAACCCTAACTCTCATAAGAACGCGAGAGCACAAGGGCACAAGGGTCATTTTGCAATTTTGTTAAACCTAACTCCCAATGATTAGCATGATTTTTTGCATGCATCTCGGAGCTGTACGTAAGACATCTCCATATTTCAGGCAGGATTATGTAAATTTTAAAAAGCGAGGGAGGTGTATGTCATTATGAAACATTTCATGGAAATATATATAATAAACTCTAAAATAATTTAGGGTTAATTACAAATAATTCTCTGAAAATTATTCCTAATAGCGAACGACTCCTTGATTTATGAAAAATTACATAAAACTATTCTCGAGTTAATATTAATCATAAATCTGGAGTATACTTTAGAAATTCTTATTTAACAGTATTAAACTAAAATTGCGCTTTTGTTATCATTTTATAGGTTTTAGAAAAAATTAAATTCGCTTCTTTTGTAGTTGTGGTTCATGTTCCAGTCTTGGTGCCCGCCCCTTCCCCATCCAAATGGAAGAGTTTTTTTCCGAATAGATAAAAAAATTATCAATTATTTTGTGTGTAGAAGTAATTTTGCCTTCTTGAAATAAAGTGTTAACCATGACAATAAATAAAAGATAATGATGAGAAGGTTTTTACAATAACAAAGAACAAATCATGAAATTTTTTAGATAAATTCTACGATCGATGGATCATATCCCATACTGCAAACCCCATAATAAATTACATATTAACTGTTAACTAAAATTTAATGGTGATTAAAATTTTATGATGAACCGATTTAGAGTAATTTTAGTAAATGAGGGTCATGATCTGATTTGATATTAGGATGTAAGATATAAATTACGGGTATGATTAATCTAACTTAACCTAGTTTTTTATAATATCATAGACTTCTGGAACTTTTTACAATTACTGATAGTTTTAGGGAGTTATTCATAATTAATCAATAGTTTATTGGTATCCAACTTATTGAACTATAAATTTATCTAATTAATTGCCATAATTTTTATTCAATACATATTAAAATTTAATTCAACATTCTGACATTTTTTTCAAATATTCTAATTAAAGGTATTCAAAATATGTCATTGTGTTTTAATATTTAGGAAAAATTACCAAAAAATTCTTATATTTTTTTTGAAATTTTTGTTTAGCTTCTTATATTTTTAAATTTTTTATTAACTTCTGAAATAACTAATTTTGTAAAAAAATATAAATTATCACTATTTATAAATATTTTATTTTATGTATAAATATTTTATTTCTATGAATATTTTATCTAATATTTTTTATTAGTTGAAAGCCATTTAATCCACTCCTTCCCGTTCTATTCCTGAGGTGGAATCGCGATTCCCTTTTCGGCCGTATCTCGGGTGAATATAATCGTTTCTCATTTCCCGGAGAGCAACCCGCCGAATGATGCCGATCACACCCGCATAAAAAAGCGCAACCAACACCCTCTCGACTCCCGAGTGTTCTCCGCTTCGAAAGCAACACCGCCCGACCGTCGACGCTCATCCCTCGCCCAAACCCCGCCGCCGCAGCCGCCGCTTCCTTCGTCTTCTTCTCATCGGAGAATTTTTGCTCGAATATTTCAATTCCTGGTAGACCTCGGGTTTCCGCATGCGGGGATTTCATTTAACTTCCTTCTGGTTGCAGAGGATTGCACCTTTTGGGAAAAAAATTTATTTTTTTATGACACTTGGGATTGTAGGTTTCCAGGGATGCAAGTGGCTTTCATGTCCTAGAAGATTTCATAGGGCTTCGAATTTGTTAGTATTTGGATCAAAAGACTGCGAAATTGAAGTGGGAATGATACCCATATCCAAAGAAACTCATAGTTATGTAGCGTTTGCAGAGAATTGCACATGTGCTCTTCTTGCTTGTAGCTAACTAGTGCTCTGTTCTAACATGCCATGTACATCCATCCACACGCTGGGTGTGTGGTGTGGACAGTAATTTGTAGATGATAAATTGTGATCAATATCTTTATGTTCAAATTGTAATGTTTATAGTTGAATTTTCTCAGATACGCGTAATATTCGAAGTCTTACCAGTTGAAGGTTCTGTTTGTGTTCCACTAGTTGCTCTGTTCTGTTCTAAGACAATTCCAAGCTCTCACTAATTGTTATTATTCTAGATTTAGTTGTGTTTTTCACATCTTATGGAGTGCACGCTATTATTTTTTAATTTTGTTGTGTTTAGGTTCAAATATCTATCATCAAATGGTGAATTTTGGAAAGAGATTTGTGGCAGATCAAATTCAAGAATGGAAAGGGTATATGTGTGTTTTTCCTTCTTATGCCTTTGTTGATCCACTGATTCTTCTTACTACTTGGATGTAAATCAATAATTGAAATTCTGTTCTCCATATTGTTGTTTATTTAGCCACTGAGCTTTTGATTATTTGGATATAAACCTGGGTGACCGACTTTGCTATAAAACTTTCTCTTAGTAGCCTAACATTGAGATAGACTAATGCCACTTGATGTCATTTGTTGTGTTGAAATTCTTCATGACTTGAGTCTTTCTTATTTTTGACCTTGGAGATTAAGCAAAATCATTACAGTTGTTGGCGAATATTATTACAGTTGTCTTTCAGGCATATCTTTATATACTCAATCAAATTTCATTTGAGCCAGATTAATTGACATGTGATTGTTTGCTTGTCTTTTTTGCCATACATTTTGTCCTTCCCTTCATTATTATTGCTTGCTAATCAATATTTTTCCAGATACTACATCAACTACAAGTTAATGAAAAAGAGAGTGCGGCAATATGTCGAAAGTGGAAAAGAACGTCGTCAGGTCCTCAAAGAGTTTTCAAGGATGCTGGATGACCAGGTATTGGAAGTTGTCTGAAAGATTTACATGTGGTTTGGATGCATTTTCTTTCTTTTGTATGAATGATATTCTTTTTCTGTATCTGCAACTGTATCAGTTTAGTATGTAACATATTTGTACATGTGAATTATGTCTATTTTTAGTGTAACTATTTATACCTGCACTAGCAAACACAAATTTGGAACTACAAGGTACGTCGAAATTAAGGCAGCTAACTTTTTCACCAACAATGTTGTATAAAATAAAATGAGTTGTTTCATTCATAAAGTAGCCTGTGTTGTTAGGTACGCAGATTCTATTATGGTGAGACACCTTTGTTTCAGCAAAAATATTGCAATCTAGAAAGCCTGAAGGCTTATTAAGAATTTAAGCTTATGAATACAAATTTTGCCAGCAATCTGTATGGTTAAAATTTGCATTTCCCTCGCTATTTTGGGACCTGTTTTTGTTCATTTCATGTAATTAAATAGTTGTTTCTGACTCTTGCTCTGACTTTCCTAGATTGAAAAAATCGTCCTTTTTCTTTTGGAACAACAAGGACTGCTTGCAAGACGCCTTGAGATATTGGGCGAGAAGCGTGCAATGCTTTTAGAGCACCCAGATATACTCCAAATATCTGAACTGAGAGAAGACTATAGGGAAGTGGGTCAAGATCTATTGAAACTTCTTAAGTTTGTGGATTTGAATGCTACTGGAATTCGCAAGATATTGAAGAAGTTTGATAAACGCTTTGGTTTTAGATTCACAGATTATTATGTGACTTCTCGAGCAAACCACCCTTACTCTCAATTACAGCAGGTCTTCAAGCATGTGGTAATGTTCCTCTCTAGTTATATTTTTCTCTGCTTTCAACTGTCTGTTTTTCTTTCGCCAAGAACATGTTTTGAATCTCATTTTTTGAGTTGGCAGGGAATAGGAGCTGTAGTTGGAGCCCTGTCTCGTAATCTTGCAGAACTTCAAGATCGTCGAGGGAGCTTTGTATCCATTTATGACCAGCCATCCATGGCCTTGATGGTTGTCATACGATCTACATTGCCCTGTCCACTGTTGTGATCAGTGCTTCCCTTTAAACTAGTGGAATAAGAATCCCATTCATTAGCTATAATAATCCCTTATATTGCAATCATGCAGGATCCTATTATTGAGCAAATAAAAGCATCAGTTGATAAGTTGACGCATACAACAAACTTTCTTCAGTTTCTAGGACAACGTGCTTTGATTGTACATGAAGATATTCCAAGCTCAGCAGAGGAGCAGGCTGAGGCTGATAGATATCATTTCATGTCTCTTTTATTGAATTTGGTGAACACATTCCTTTATATGGTCAACACATACATCATTGTCCCAACTGCAGATGACTATTCTATGAGTCTTGGAGCTCCAGCAACAGTCTGTGGTGTTATTATTGGGGCAATGGCAGTTGCACAAATCTTCTCTTCAGTTTACTTCAGTGCATGGTCCAATAGGTCATATTTGAGACCGCTTGTGTTTAGCAGTATCATTCTTCTGGTGGGAAATACTTTATATGCATTGGCTTACAATCTTCACTCAATTGTGATTCTTCTTATTGGTCGTCTTCTTTGCGGGTGAGTAGTCCCTTTAGTTCATTTGGAAGTCGCTGGAAGCAAGTTGCACAAATCTCTTCTGATATTTTCATTTGGGTTTATTTGGGTATTTTCTCAAAATGAGATATGGAACCTTCTCTTCATGAGAATATGATGTACATATTTTTCACATACGGAAGTCTAGATCTAATTTAGTCTGAAATTTAGTTTGGTTGCGGAATTTCTTGTTATGATCTCTTTAGTGTCAATATTTGTTCGTTTCTGATCATCAACATATTGATACAAATTCTGATCTGTTTCAGTTTTAATATTGAATGCAGGTTGGGTTCTGCAAGGGCTGTCAACCGCCGTTACATCAGTGACTGTGTACCATCTAAGATCCGTATGCAAGCTTCTGCTGGTTTTGTTAGTGCTAGTGCTCTTGGAATGGCTTGTGGCCCTGCCCTTGCTGGCTTACTCCAGATTAAATTCAAGATACATTTTTTAACATTTAACCAAGATACCTTACCAGGATGGGTTATGGCTTTTGCTTGGCTTGTTTACTTATTTTGGTTGTGGATTTCATTCAGAGAGCCAGCTCATGACATTGTGATGAACCCTCCACAACAAGATATTGATGCTGGTAACATAATAATTCATGACCTCCAAACTACTTGTTCAACAATATGTTTTGTATACAATCAATGTTTTTCTTAAATACAAAATATGCATTTAAATGTGAAAATCTTGTATGTTTTATCTATAATATTCATTCTGTGGAAATCTGTTCCCTGAGTGGAATTTATGGTGTAGCATGGCTTCCATAAGTAGGTGCCACAGAGTCCAGGTTGGATAGAGAGAGAGAGAGAGAGATAGAGATAGAGAGAGAGAGAGAGAGAGAGAGAGAGAGAGAGAGAGAGAGTTGAGGAACAAAATATTTCTGGATTAATGCTGTGAGCAAAATAAAGAAACCTAATGCTGACCAAAGATGTAGGATACTTGATATGCAACTACGATTCCTTATACAGATATAGTTAGTTATCAGTAGAAATAGATAACTTTCAGCTCTCCCAATAGCTTCCTGTTGTTGTTTTTTCAAATATATCATTATCTCATCATTGAGATGAGGTTATGATTTATTTCCTTAAGTCTTCAGACCCAGTAATAGTCCTTTGGTAACCTGTACTCTGACATTGTGTATCTGAACAAACACCAGGAAAATGAGCCAGATTTTATTAATTCCTTTTATGGGTCAATTGCTGCTTCAGGTGTGGCCATATGCCAGCTTTTGGGTGGTTTCATCCAAAATCCTTTTTTTTTGGCTTGATGTAATGAAATTCATTGATTAAATTACAAAATGATTACAACTATCTCGATTACTGCTATCATGATTATTGAGGTATTTTTATCTATTAAATGACAGGGCATGTGGTGAATGATATAGAAAATGGTCCTGTGGAACCTTTGCTCGCAAGGTCAGAAGAGAATCATGATGAAGATGGAGAACAGGATTATGATGACAGTGAAGAAGCTTCTGAAGATAGCCGCAGACCTGCAACATCAATTGCCTCAGCGTATAGATTGCTTACACCATCAGTGAAGGTCTGCAGGTTCACTTTAAGCATCATTGAATGGATAACAATTCTGGGGTATATATACAAGGAAGTTTTTCCTTTTCAAATTTCAGTCTTACTTTCCTTTCTTCTGCATTTTTTAGGTCCAGTTGTTGATATACTTCATGCTCAAATATGCAATGGAGATATTACTTTCTGAATCAAGCGTCATTACATCGTACTACTTTGGGTGGACTACTAGTGAGGTGGCAATTTTCCTTGCTGTCCTTGGCCTGACTGTCCTACCAGTGAATGCAATTGTTGGAACATACATCACCAACATGTTTGAAGACAGGTATATCATGATCATTTATCTTATGTGCCATTCTAATGGTGGTGACAACAGTAGTCCGACATATTTAACTAAGTCTCAATCAGATAACTGGATCACAAATACTTTTTAATCAGAAAAGTGGAGCACAATTTAAGTTATAGGAACTTATTACTTGTAGCAAAAAAAATTCCATTAGCCAATGAATTTCGATAAAATATTTCATATTTCTCTTTGGCTTTAAGTACATATAGCAAGTAACAAGCTGCATGCAGTTCGCTTGGAATCTTATTTTAAATGTGGTTATTAGTTCTCTGTTTTTACTTGCCTTACTTGCTTAATTTAATCAAATTTTCCTATATTTTCTATTTTTTTTATAAAAGCAATTCTAGTTCTTGTTTGACACTCTTAAGATAGTCAATGTTCCTTTTGACTTGCAACTCTTATTGATTTTGTGGTTACTGTATTTGTAGGAAAATCTTATTGGCTTCTCAAATCATGTTGTTAGCTGGTGTAGTTTTGAGCTTCCATGTTATAGACCCATACACTGTCGCACAATATGTAAGCTCGGCACTCATCACCTTTGTATCAGCTGAAGTGCTTGAAGGTAATGCAATAATTCATTTCGGTGCAACTTACATTCATTTATATTGCCACTTTAATCTGTGAAGGTAGACGGATGCTGCAAAATGAACCTTATTGTGTACCCTGGCTCATGTCTTATATATTAAGTTATATCGTTTGTTCTGGGAAATTACTGATATGTGATTGCTACATCATTTGCTTGGTTCACCTGCATAAAATTAATGACATGGCATAATGTCCATTGACTATCAAATACTTTCATTAAATAATGAAGATCATCTGCCCAATCCTTTGACATTGAAAGTTGAAAATGTTTAGAGGTAGGTTCCTTTGTATGTTCTGGACAACTTATTACATCACGAGGCAGTCATTTATCTGTTTTAACATACAATTGTATCTTTTTTTTGCTCTATTTGGTAATTTGTTCTTTCCCTTCCTGTTAGTTGATGCATGTTATTGCACTGTTATTTGACCACAACACTAACGGTTGTTCTAATGATAAAAGCATGTATTTATTTTTCCTTATTTTGATCTCATAAACTTGTTTGGCATACAATTTAGGTGTAAATCTTTCTCTTCTATCGGAAATCATGTCATCACGGCTTGCCCGAGGGACATACAATGGCGGGCTGCTATCGACCGAGGCGGGGACCTTGGCTCGGGTTGCTGCGGATGGCACAATCACATTGGCTGGCTATCTGGGTGTAGTAAGGCTTCTCAACATCAGTTTAATCCCATCCCTGGTGATTTGCTTGGTGTCCATTGCTGCGACAATTCTGACATTCGCCTCACTTTATTGAGATTCTAAAAATCTCCTTCTCAAAAGTTCTGTATTGATGTAATGTTGTGAGTTATGTCTGCAATTCATTCGGGTCAAGTAATAATATGGCAAAGTGTACATAAACTTCTGATATCACTGCAGGACTAGTTTCTGTGCTTTGAGGACAGCACAGAAAAAAATTGCATGGTTAATATCAGTGAGTTACTATTTTTTTGATCACAATATTTTTGTGTTATCATTATCTTAAACCAAGCATCATTCTCTTCTTCATTTGGGTTTTTTTACACATATACACTTTAAGATATAGGAATTGTATGCGTTCAAATTTGATCACAGGCATGTGTGGTCTTCCATTAAAATTAGGACAAAATTTGTGGACTCCGTTTATTTTGAGATCAGGATCAGTTCGTTTCAAAATTATTTTTTTTAAAAATTAATATTTTATTATTTTATACTATTATTAAATTAAATTATTATAAAAAAATAAATAGTTTTTTGAGTTTTAAATTATTGAAATCTTAATTTTGATAAAAAGATATTAATTTACAAAAATGGTTTACTAGTCTTGATCTTGACTTTGATCTTAATTTTCAACCAAACGGGCCCGTGAAGTCTCTCTTTTCTATCTCACGTGATCATTCAATTCAACAACAGATCTGCAAAATAACAACTTCAAAAATTCACATGATATTAACAAAGGGGCACAAGTATTATTCTTTTGAATAGAGAACAATAAAATATTATTTGGTTTGAAATAAAAATCAAAATTAAGATCAAAATTAAAATAAAAAAATAATTTAATCAAATTTTTGGTATTTAAATACTAATTTGACTAGTAAATAATTTTAATTTTTTTAACTATTATACCTTAAGTATATTATTTATTAAAATTTGAATGAATAAATATAAAGATAATATAATAATTTAATTTTCAAGTAAAGTAAAAATAATTTGACTATTTTTTTGATATTTAAATGATAAACCGATCAAAACAGGATGATTTCGATCTTGAACCAAATGCACCCCAAGAGAACAACAGTATTTAAAGTACAAATCCAACTTTGCAAAAAGGATTTCTAGTACATCAAAGCCTTAGGACCGAGGAGAAAATAGAAAATGATGTCTTCAACTTGTTATTTAGCCTTTAAGCTTTAAATTGCCATTCTCTGCGGCACATGGGGCAATGAGGCTGGGGAGTTTGCGAGTTGACCCATTTCAGGATACAGTGAAGATGGAAAGAATGGTTGCAGGCACCCCAAATCAGAGGGCAGTCATCCCCAGGAAACTTGCAATCAGGGCAGCAGCCATCAAAGGCCATTCTACAGATCCCACATGTCTCATCTTGAGCATCCCATGTCCATGAGGCTACAGCATGCCATTGCAGTATCTTCACCTTCATTGTGCTAGCTGATATAAGCAAACAAATATGAGAAGCTTCTGAGCAGTCATGTTTTCATGACAACAGAAACAATCTAACTTCAAGGTCTAATAACTAAAATAATTCTTTCCACAAGCTGCGCAAATATTTTCAAGATAAAGCAGGTTAGAATTCATCAGTATGATCGTATTGAATTGGCAACACATTGAAGGTAATCTGCTGATTAAGCACATCTCAAGAAAGTGTGATGGAAGGCATTCATCTTCTCAGTGAGTTCATTAGAGACATTGAAAATCTAAATATAACGTTCAAAATGGTTAACAAGGTGTTCACCAGTTCTAAAAAGATCCCTACTTGTCCAACAATTTTTCTTTTTCTCAAAATAGACTTTTTGTAAAGGGCCAAAGGCAACAAACATAAGTGAAATACATTTTACTAGAGGTGATTCATTGATTGCAGTTGCACTGAAATAGGAGAACAATATTCTCAGAGAATTATATTGACAACAATTAGGGAGTTTACATTCAGACTGGCATATTTGTATGTTGTAACTACTTGACAAAAAGGATTGAAGAAGTCCTGAATCTTCCTCAATATCCATTTTATGGTCGCTAGAACTCCACTACAGAGTTTTGAGCCACTAAACATCAATCATTTGGCTGCAAAACTCAACACCAACTACTGAACCTTATGTTACAAATAAACTCAGTTTGCATATATTATACCAACTAGCAGCTAAAAACTTTAAATTACCATCCTCTTCAAATTTCAGGGAAATGAAGCCAAGAACATTCATCTGTTTTTTATTAGGAATAAACCTTTCCATAAAGCTTCACTTGTCGAGCAACAGTTGAATAGGATAAGTAAAACCAAACAGCCAAACCAGATGAACTCGAGTGAAGCAGAAGAATATTGGTCGAGTAGAAAATAATCCACTACACGATACTGAACAAAAAATGTCTATTTTTGGTCTTTGAGGCTACAGAAAGTTGGACATAAGTTTCCTCCCGGGGAGGTTTAACTAAGAAAATGCATGGGCACCTGATTTTCAAAAGCATCAATCAAATAAATTACATCATAAACATTCCCAGGCATTTAGCTAAAGATGCTTACGGGCCCCATTTACAGATCTCCACAATGCAGAGATCGGCAAATTCAAACGTCAAAACAATGAAGTTTGAGAAACCATTTCACTTACTGTCCAACTCTCCCAAAACCAAAATTTTAACCTTGATTCCTACAGATGATCGAAGAAGAAGAAAAATGTGGGCACCGGGGTGGGCTGCGATCACGGCCGGGGTCTCCAGGCGAAGGACGGAGGAGTGGAGGGGAGCCGCGAGAAAGAGAGAAGAAGAGGAAGAAGAAGGAGGGATGGTCCTTGCGGTGGTCGACAGCGAGGACGGCGGCCTGATCGGACGGGTAGCGGAAGAACTGAGGAGAATCAGGAGATCGCATTAAACGAGCCCGACAACCTGATCCGGATCCGAACTGAAATGTCGGATCCGGATCCTCAATTACAAATCTGCTATTTGAGTTTCATAGGCCGTTTGGTAACAAACGGATTAAGGGGAACGTAAAAACTAATAAATTGTTTTTATAAATTAATATTTTTTATCAAAATTAATTTTAAAATAATTTAAATTTTAGAAAATTAATTAATTTTTTATAATTATATAATTTAATAACAATGTAAATTAATTAATATTAATTTTTTAAGAAAAAATCAAAACGAGGTTAGGTTAGTCTTAGTTTTCACCCGTTATTAGACGGATATGCAAAACATTGAGATCAGGAAAAGCTTAAAAATGAAATTTAAACTTGTTTCCGGGTTTTTGTGCAAAAATTAAGTGCTCCAAGCTAACCGCCCCGTTTCCTTTCTCGCCAATTCCACTCCGACACGAGCACGTCTTCACCCCTTTGGATTCCAATCCCAATTTGGAGAAGAGAGAGAGAGGGAGGCAGAGAGAGAGAAGAAGAAGAAGGTAATCTTTCTGATCTGAGGAGAAGGAAGAGGAAGGGGGAGAGAGATGGAGGGGATGCCGGAGGGGACGGTGAGGAACATACTGGAGCAGGATAGCCTGAAGTGGGTATTTGTCGGCGGCAAGGGCGGGGTGGGCAAGACGACGTGCAGCTCCATCATTTCCATCCTGCTCGCTTCCGTCCGCTCCTCCGTCCTCGTCATCTCCACCGACCCAGCCCACAACCTCAGCGACGCCTTCCAGCAGCGCTTCACCCGCATCCCCACTCTTGTCAATGGCTTCTCCAACCTCTACGCCATGGTCCGCCCTTGACGCCTAGATTTTTCGCACAGTTGATCTGTCTGATTGTTTTCGATTTCATGTCCATCGTTTTAATTCAGTTGATTGCAATTGGCGCATTGTTCTTCAAAGTTGAAATTTTGGAATTATAATAGAATATAGGGAGAAAAGGTTGAAATATGGAGGAAAACTTAAAGAAATGTGTAGTCTTTCTGGAGTAGTCTATGAATATTTGAGGCTTGTTGTATAGATTCTTCCTCACTGACTCAATGCGTCATCTTACTCCTTATATATGATATGGATTTTTCTGAGGGGAACAGAGGTGGTTAATCATGGGACTACAGTCTTGATATTCATTGAGTTCCTTTTTTATTTGATACGTTGCATGGTATTCTTGAGATCGACTAGAGCTTGGATATAGGTTTTGGAATAGCGCACGAAGGTTGGTTAAATATTTGGTCAATGCATTGCTATTGCCGTATCTTTAGTGACTGGTGGATGATTCTTTAACAAATTTGGATTATATATAAGGTCATGATTATTAAGAAATCATTTCAAAGCTATGGTTCTTGGCTGATAGATGGATAAATGATTATGGGTCAAGTATTGGGGCATTCATTGTCTTGGAGGCAAGGTCAGTGGTCATTGAGAAAAGTATCACTGGTGACCATTATCATGAATACTATGTTCGTGCTTGTGGACGATTGCACATATATTTGTGTTGTTCAATATGTTTAATATGATGTTAGTATAATATGTGATTAGAATTTTTTGTTCCATGGTTTACTGTTTTTCCTCTAAAAGTTTCTTCTTACACTAATTTGTTTTAGTCCAAAGTTTCCATCAAGATCCTTTAAATGTGCATGTAGATCTTTCTGCTCCTACTAGCTGCCTAGTTGCCAATCAATGGTCTTGTTTTCATGATGCTCAATAAATAAATTTCTCTTCTTTGGCAGGAGATTGACCCTAAAGTTGAAAATGATGACCTAACAAATGATGAAGGGTTAGATAGCTTTATATCAGAGTTAACTAATGCAATACCTGGTGTTGATGAAGCCATGAGTTTTGCAGAAATGCTCAAGTGAGTGCCATTCTTCATGAGAGATTTCTAATTCAGCATGATAGCCATGCTCTTTGCAATGCTAAATAGTTGTTGAACTTAATATTTTTTACTTTATTGATGGTTAATATAAAACTTAATTTTATCTTTATTCCATTGGAGTAATTCAGTTCTAACTTCTCTTTTATGTTTCATAATGATCTTGTGGCTTGATACAGAGATAGTGGTTCAAACTGTCGTGCTGATTCTAATTTGTTATTTGCTTAAAAAAGAACAAAATCTTGATGATCATAATATTCTCTGTTCTTGTATAATTCTAGTTTTTGCAGATTTGGCCATGATGTGGAGTCGACTTAAAAGTGGCATAATATTGTTTTCTCATTCATGATAAGTAGCCTTCACAAGGTTTATGCACTTTTGGGGGACTAAATTTTATTTTCAGAACCATTTTTACTGGAAATCTGTGTAGCATTTTCTTATGTTTGACTATGTTAACAGAATATGTATCTCTTCCTTGATCTGTACACTAACTTTGATGTGACAATAGGAGTTTCTATTGAGTTTGACATTTTGTCTGGCATTCCATGTGGCAACATATTCTATTTGAATTGAGAAGTATACTGTTTCTTCTGGAAATTAATCTTATACTCCAAGCAAATCAGTGATGACATGCTTTATATTGGTATGGTTGTCGAGGAAAACATATCTAGATCCTTGATTAAGTGTAAGACATATATTACAACTATACTTTTGTAATGCAGATTAGTGCAAACAATGGACTATTCTATTATAGTGTTTGATACAGCTCCCACAGGACATACATTGCGGCTACTTCAGTTCCCATCAACTTTGGAGAAAGGCTTAGATAAAATGATGAGCTTAAAAAATAGATTTGGTGGCCTGTTCAGTCAGGTAATGTACAAACTTCCAACAAGTAGGTTGAGTTTCAGAAATATGTGCTTCTGAGCTGTTGCTTTTTTCGTTAATCAATTTTGTATGAGCTGGGGTTACATTTTTGTCCTTATCTTTTTAATTATGTTATTTGCTCACATACTTTGTCTTTATTTTCTAGTTTGTTTTACAAGTTATTATTTTGATAATTTACAAGTCACTATTTTTTGAGTTTTGAACAATGTCCATTTGCTTAAGTATCCTGTCTGTGATGAACTCACAATGTAATTTATCTTGAGTTTACTGCAAATGGGTGTACTTTTGTTTCTGTCAAGTGAACTTGTTCGTATTGTATGGCAGGCGACTCGTCTTCTTGGACTTGGAGATGAATTTAGTGAGGATGCTATGCTAGGGAGACTTGAGGGCATGAAGGATGTGATAGAGAAAGTTAACAAGCAATTCAAAGATCCGGTACGATTAAAAGCTATTATTTTTGTTCCTTATGCATGGGTTTGGCTGTTTTGTAACTGCTGAATATTCCACATAAACGGGAACTATCATATATTGTTCATTCTGAGTCTTCAAGATAATCATGTACAATCATTATGTTTTTTTTTTCTTTTTTTTTAGTAGGTACATTTATCAATCCACCTGGGCAGTTGGTGGATGGAGACAATTGGCCATTAATGTAATGGTTAGAGTATGGGATGTATGCTAACTGCAATTGTTACACCTTAACAATTTATAAATATGGTTGAATATGTGAGCCTGATGAGTGAATCAACATTGGTAATTTTCTGATGTTGTAGTTATATGCCAATTGATTCTATGGCTTACATTGATGTGGAATAGGTTATGGTTAAATGATTTCTTATGTGTGGATGATTTAATCACTACAGCTTATGGTCAATTGTGTGTATTTATAGGAACCTGAAACATGGGTATGTGGCCATTAGAAGAGTAGGAGGATTCCTGTTTCCCATACATAACCATTATACCTGTCAGCTCATGACTTCTGCATGAGACACGATCTTCTTATTGTTTGGTGCCTTGCTTCTCTGTCTACTATTGTGGTTTGACATTTCCAGTTCAAAGCAAAACCCAGGTTGGAAATTCATAAAACTGATTAAATACCCCATGGTCAAACTTGTGCTACCAAATATTTTTAGTTTTGGTAGATTATGGAAGAATTTACTTTTTTTTGGGTAAAATGATCATGGAAGAGTTGGAGAAAAAATTGAAGTGAAAGTACAATATATTGGTATATCAATAATGAGCAGACATACTGCGAGTTAGCTACCATGGAAGTTCAGTTGTCCCATTGAAATTAAAGGAACTGATTGGAGATGGAGGAAGAAGTTATTCTTGCAGCAGGACTTCTGATGCATGTTTTCGTTTTATGAAAATGCATGAATAGAATATCATCTGTCTGATCACCCTTTTCCTTATATTCTTGCTTTAGTTCCCTTTGCGTTTTGTATATATGCACTTATAGTACTGTTAAAGGAGTATCTTCAATGTCTTGACTTTGCACTGCATTTCCTCAACAGGACATGACAACCTTTGTCTGTGTCTGTATTCCAGAGTTTCTCTCTCTTTATGAAACAGAGAGGTTGGTGCAGGAGCTTGCAAAGTTCGAGATAGATGCTCACAACATAATCATCAATCAAGTGCTTCATGATGAAGAAGGTAAATTTAATGCATACACAAAGATATGCACAGTGATGAGCAATTGATTTGTTCTAAACTATGTGTTGACTTCTATTTATCCTCTCAGTTCGCTCTAATGCTGTTTGTTGTGATGATCAGTTCTCGAGTCAAAGCTATTGAGAGCACGCATACGGATGCAACAGAAATATATAGATCAGTTTTATATGTTGTATGATGATTTCAATATAACCAAGCTTCCATTGCTTCCACAAGAGGTAGAATTCTGTTGTATTTGAAGTACCCTGTTACCCTAATCAACAGTATAGACAATTAATGCTTGTCTGAAATCGCTAACATGATGTTGCTTAATGAAGGTATGTGGAGTTGAAGCATTGCAACAATTTTCCCAGCACTTCTTAACACCATACAAGCCTGCAGTAACCCGGGGCACTGTAGAAGAGTTGGAGAATCGAAAATCTGTTTTGAGGTCACAACTGGAGGTAGCTGAGTCAGAACTTGAAAAACTAAGAACAGGCAAATAGAAGGCATGATTCTTCTATGAAGTTGTGGTCCTTTGTTTTCCCTGCATTTTTGGCAATGTTTTGTACCTTGCCCGCGGACTTGTGGTGATAAATTTATCTTTCACATTTCATTTTATGTCTCGGGTTGTTATTCTTCATTTTTGACCTTTTTTGTGTGAAATTAATTATTTGGTTATGATGTTCAGACTTTAGAGAGCTAAATGTCCTTTTTTGGACAACCAAGCAGAATAGATATGTTAAAAGTGTGGATGTCAATGTGTTCTGATTTTATTTCACAAAAAATGAGAAATGTTATGTTGTGATGTTATTATTTTACCAAAACAAAACTTAGATATACATCAGGTTGCTTCATGGATGTCTCGGTCACAAATTAATCAATCTTAATACATTAAGCATTAATTTGGGAGTTGTATTGGCTTTTTATCAGGGTAGATCATGTGTTTAAACCTCATAATTCTTTCAGGACTTTAAGCCTGGGCGGGCTGGACCAGGCCTGAACCTACCAAAAAAAACCATGCCCATATTCCTGCAATCCACAGGGCAACGTACTGTAACATACAGAGACGGGAAGCTGAAGATTGAATCAATCGTGGAGGGACGCAGCAGAAAAGGAGAGAAAGCAAGGAAGCTCATACCTTGAGCGTGAGCCCACGCTCTTTGCATGCCTAGAGGTTGTTCCAAGAAATGCCGAATGGCAGTACCGAGGAATATTACAGAGCATATGCCACAATGCGGAGGACCATTTCCATGCACCTTTCCCTGCCCAAAGAAGAGAAGAGAGCATATGTCTCGTTCACTCCTTCAACTCCTCTTCTTTTCCTCCTTGTCCACTCTTCAGCATTGCCTTCGTTGCTCGGGAGAATACGAAGAAAAAGGAGGGACGTCAAGATCATGCTGAGGCGAATCTCTCATAGCCTTTCACCAGAATATGTGTTTGGATATCCCTGGCATAACCTCTCCTCAATGACATATGCCACTGCACCATGAGCTTGTGCTATTCTCTCCTTGCTCATGCTATAAAAGCCAGCGGTTAGGAGGCATTGGTGAGGTGGTGACGTGAAGCAAGCCAGTCTTACGGCTTCTCTCCTTTGGCAGGTGATGAGTGGATTTAGAGAAAGAAGTGTGCATGTATATTATTGTCTGCAACTCG
This sequence comes from Trichopus zeylanicus subsp. travancoricus, assembly GCA_005019695.1. NCBI lineage: Eukaryota > Viridiplantae > Streptophyta > Magnoliopsida > Dioscoreales > Dioscoreaceae > Trichopus > Trichopus zeylanicus. Next base: position 218,019 of record RXID01014997.1, read on the forward strand.
ACGTCCTGCCAAAGGAGAGTTGCCCTATGACTGGCTGAAGCTTTGGAAGGGCATCATTTTCTCATGCAGAAACACTCGGTAAGTGAACATCATGAATGTGGAATTTCATTGACAGTATTTACTCAAAAACAGAAACAGAAAGAATTCACTGACATTATCTAGTTTTCTAGCATTGAAAGACATAGTTTTCAAACCATCAATTATTTTTTTGTCTTCGTCGTTTTTCTTTTGTAATTGATTCTATTGTTACTGGTGGGGAAAGCTCTGAACAATTTTTTTGTTTTTTTTTTTGAACTCTCCTCCTCCTCCTCTTTTTCTACCTTTTTCGAAGAAAGTATTCCTCCTCATTTTCCTTTTGTTGTTCTTGATTTCTCTTCTTCTTCTTCCTTTTTTAAAGAAACTATAAACTGTACATGTAAGGTTGAGCTAGTTTTTCTCCTTTTCTTCTTTTTGATTCCTCCTCCTCGTCCTCTTCTTCTTATTCCTCTCATGGAGAAACTCCTCCTCCTCCTCCTCCTCCTCCTCTTCTTCTTATTCTTCTTACGGAGAAACTCCTCCTCCTCCTCCTCCTCTTCTTCTTCTTTTGGAGAAACTATAAATTATACAATGTGAGGTTGAACTAGTTTTTCGAGGGAAAACGCAATTCAAATTTCTAGCTATAAATTGTACAACGCGTTGTAGTAACATGACGGGCTCTCATAAACATGCTTCGAGTGCAATTTTTTTTTTTTTTGAGAACAATCTATTATCGTCTTTCTTTTTTCAGATTACAAATTATCGGGTGTTTGCGAAAATCTCGAATGGACATGATCGGTCATGGCTTAAACTGAACCTGAAATTACGCTCGAAGATCGCGACATTGTCATATGTCGAGCCAAATTGCCAATAATTGTGCAGTAGAAAAATCTGGCTGTGTCATGTCCATGTAATTGACTGTGCGTGGTGGACATCGTGTTTCACAGTTGATTTACCGAAAAAAATTACAATTGAATGGACCAGCCAATAAACTTCCACCAAATTTTTAGTCTCCGGAATCGTTGAAATATGTGAATATAATATTAAATAATTAAATTTATTTGATAAAAAATTAAAGTTAATTAACATGTTTAAATATAATCATCATATTTTTAATTAATCTCAATGGTATACATTTCTTAATTAACTTTAACGTCTCTTACCAAATAGAGCCGTTCGTCCAATGCACAACTCTGTCTAAGCATTTGGATAAACGACACTCGCAGATTTGTATACGTTCTCTCATAGCTGATATTGAGCGGACAACACCGGCAAATCTAGGATTTTCCGTAACGAAATAATAGAAAAACAAAAAATATAAGAAAAATTCTTCTTTCACCGTCCAGAGCAATCAGAAAGATCAGAGACAAATGCAGAAATTTCTGGCATTTGCAATCCCCGTACTGGAAGAAGTAGAAACAAGACGCAGAAATATCTTCGTCCAACAGCGACAACCACTAGAACATGAGGACAGCCGCCGGCCAACAGCTGTTTGGTTTGGTGTTAACGTGACAGTTGGGCCCTCTCTAACTGCACCCACAAGACCACTTGTCCTTCTGATCCAAATTTCCCATTTGCCCAAGCTAAAATAGTAAAAATAATAATACAATTCGATCTATATTTTGATTATTTTTTAAAGCAAAGATAATTTCGATGGAGTAGGAAAAATTGTTCATATGCAATTAGGCATGTCCTTTGAGGTGGAGCAGCTGGAGATTAATCTTCCAGGTGGGGGGGGGGGGGTTCCTGTAGCTGCCGGCCACCACGGCTCTTGGTCGTCTTCTACTACTTGTCAGCAATGCATCCAAGTTTTTCATTATTCACCAAACCCTGTCCATTCTCCATTCATATATTTACTCTCCTAATCATATATCTTGACAATACCATTAGTCTACAATTCTCGCAATTAATCCTAATTAACAGCTTTGTAATTAATGTATAATAACACACCAAAAGTCTCGAGATTGTTGTTTGACCAATCCTCCGCATATATACCAATCCTCCATTTTTCAAAAGATCTAACACATGTGAAGCTCTCAGCAAGAGCATCAAGCCACTCTGACCTCTTCTTCCATGCCCGCGGCTCGCCTGCAGCCAAGCCCCTACTGCCATGAGGCGCGATGCTCTTCTGCATCAACAAATACTTCAGAGCCCGGAATAAGAAGCAGCACAGAGCAGAGAAGAATAACCCCAACATGCCACCTCCGGCCGACGTCTCCGACCCCTCGCCCTCGGCGTGCATCCAAGGCTGCTGCCTTTCACTCGTAGAGAGCAACCGCAGACATCCTCCCACTAGCACGACGACGACTCGGGCCTCCCGCTCGGAGTTCACCGCCGCTACCGTTTCCTCTCTTCTATCGAACACCTTCTTCACCAACCACGAGTCCCTCCCTTCCTTCGCCGATGCCTTCTCCAACTTCACCGCCACCTACCCGGAGTATGCTGCCACTGAACAGGCAGACCGGATTCGGGACCACGAGTACTACCATCTCGCCGGCCACACCTGCCTCGACTACACGGGATACTGCCTCTTCTCCCACGCCCAGCTGCAATCCTCTTACACGCCTTCTTCCTCGGCTCGGCCGCCACCGGCACGCACGCCATCGTTCACCATCTCCTACAAGTCGGCCAGCCTCAAGTCTCAGATACAATACGGCAGCCAAGGCACGGCGGTGGAGTCGTCGATTAGGAAAAGAATAATGGACTTTCTGAACATATCCGAGGAGGAGTACAGCTTGGTCTGCACGGCGAACAGGACCACTGCTTTCAGGCTGCTCGCCGAATGCTACCCGTTCCACGCCAATCGCCGACTGCTTACCGTCTACGACTACGAGAGCGAGGAGGTGAGCGCCATGACGGAGAGCGCGCAGAAAAGAGGAGCCAAGGTCCACTCCGCCAGCTTCTCCTGGCCAAGTTTGAGAATCCACTCAGCTAAGCTCAAGAAGATAGTCGTCAAGAAGAACAAGAACAACAAAAAGCGGGGACTGTTCGTGTTTCCGCTGCAGTCCCGGATGACCGGAACTCGGTATCCGTATCTATGGATGAGCCTAGCTCAGGAAAATGGATGGCATGTGGTGCTGGACACCTGCGCTCTGGGCCCGAAGGACATGGACACACTGGGCTTGTCCCTGATCCAGCCGGACTTCATTGTCGGCTCTTTCTTCAAAGTTTTTGGGGAGAATCCGGCCGGCTTCGCCAGCCTCTTCATCAAGAAGTCAAGCAGCGGAGTCCTGGAGACGTCGACTATCGCTAGAAGCATCGGAATTGTGAGTATCATTCCTGCGAAGAGGTCTTTTCTGGCAGCCGAAGACAACTCTGGCACAGATTCATCGGAATCTTTTCAGCACGAAGAACGCAAGCCAGAGAGAGAAGAACCTATTTCAGAAATCGTTGAATTGGAGAATGCAGAAGCAAGAACTGATACTGAAGCCAGCATCAAAATGCCGGAAAACGTGGAAATTGAATTCCGGGGATTGGATCATGCAGACTCCATGGGTCTGCAGCTCATCAACTGCAGGCTGAGATACATTGTGAACTGGCTGGTGAACGCATTGCTGAAACTCCGGCACCCGAACGTCGACCGGGGACATCCACTAGTTCGAATATACGGCCCCAAGATAAAATTCGATAGAGGACCTTCAGTTGCATTCAATGTGTTTGATTGGAAAGGCGAGAAGGTTGAGCCTGCTCTTGTGCAGAAGCTCGCAGACAGGAGCGGCATTTCGCTCACTGTCGGGTTCCTGCAGCACATATGGTTCGCCGACAAGTACGAAGAAGATAGGAACATGGTGCTCGAGAGAAGAATATGCGAGATAAATGTTGCTGGAAACAGGAGGAAGGAGACTGTGGATTTGGGGATCACTGTGGTGAACGCTTCCCTCGGTTTCTTGACGAACTTCGAAGATGCTTACAGGCTCTGGTCCTTCGCAGCCAAATTCCTCGATGCCGATTTCGTTGAGAAGGAGAGGTGGAGATACAAGGCTCTCAATCAGAAGATGATCGAGGTCTGATAGGCAAATTGCATTACATAGTTCATTTGTTTCCATGAGATGATGTATCGAATTTCGTTCAATTGTAAGTAGATTGCAGTAAATGATTCATTGTTTGTTCTTCATTGATTGAGTAAAAATTATTTTCGTTTGCAAATTTCTTCATTTACATAATAATTAAGGAGGATAATTTGAGTAGTATATTGAGTATCTGACACGTTCAAACCAAAAATGAATCAAGAAACATCACTTGTTTAATATGGAGCAATTCAGGGAAGTTACTCATTGCTTTTTTTTTTAAAGCACAAGCAGAAAGTCAAGACATTGAATTCCGAATTAATTAATTCTGTTTCCATTTGACAATCATGTCAAGAAAAATTTAAACAAGAAAGATGCTACTAATTGAGTTTTGGCATATAAGAGCTCTATTCAAGTCGACAATCATTTTAATCGATTCACGAGTTAATAGGTGCTTTATCTGAAACATACATGACTATGCTATATGTTAAGCCATGATTATAAAATATAATCACATTTAACCTCACTCATCACCTAATAGCATAACCTCTTAGTTCGAACTCATCCGCAATCCAAGGTCAAGTTGAGCTAGTGACATTTAACATAGAGGTGGATACAACTAATTAAGATAATACGGGTGCGTTTGATTCAAAATCAAAATCAGGATTATTCTGTTACGATCTAACCTATCATTTAAATGCCAAAAAAGATAGTCAGATTATTTTTTAAATTATTTATAAATCATAAATTATCATATTATCGTTATATGTATTTATTTAAATTTTAATAAATAGTTTATTTAAGGATATAAAGTTTTGAAAAAAAATTAAATCATTCACTAATTATATTAGTATTTAAATATTAAAATTTTAGTCAGACTATTTTTTTTTATATTTTAATATTGAAATTGAGCTTGAATTTGACTTTAATTTTGAATCAAATAGTGCCTATTTGTTTTGTGGACACTTGGAATTTTTTTTATTTTTTGGGTCCAGAAGAAAGCCCGTGCTCTTTTATCGGTCCCTATAAAGCCCATTTCTCTCGGTGGCGAGAAGCAAAGGTTGTGGGCCGATGGCTTGGCGATCGCGAAGAAAAGTCGATAGTATCATTTTTTGTGTTATCTAATCTCTGTTAAGCTAATTTGGTGCTATATGATCCGCTTCCGTGGATAATTGATGGCGTTTAGCCCATGCCAAACCCTGACCTGTTTCTGCCAAATTCAAATTAATTAGATTACGTCTCAGTGTGGACCGAACCCGAAGTTTCTGGTTCTGGTTCTGTTCAAAACCGAAATATTTGATTTTTTTTTTTTTTTTTTTGCATATTAATAACCAAAAGATATACATAAGTCTAAATTTAGGAAAAATTCGATTTCAGCCCCCACCCCAATCCCTATACCGCAAAAAAAAAAAAAAAAAACAAGATCAAGGTCAAAAAAGAAAAGCTCGATGGTATTAATTGAATTTAGAGGGGTTTATTTGCAAAAGAGATTTTCTCACCACAATGCAGTTTTTCTACGAGAAATTTATTGAAAACGAGAATTAAAAAAATTTTCAAAATTATAGGAATTAATCGATAAAACCCGATTAAGAATGGCAGTGATTATCTTCGGAATGTGTATATGCTGCGGAGTCGTGATCGGATCGGGTCCGTTATGTAATCCCTTGTAGGATTTGTTGTTCTGAAAAAAAAAAATTCAGAAATCAAAATTGGAGTCGATTGGGTTTCCTTTTTATATGAAAATCAACTCATAATGTTAAAAATTGGAGTCAAGATTATGGTCCTGGTTAGACTCCGCCGATTAGCCGTCAGATCCGACCAGACAAGTGTTTTTCTATCAAGAAGCGGGCCCGGCACTTAATCTTCGGGTCCAGACAGATACCAGTCCCGGCTCGGCCCGTCTCATCCCGTTACCAGCCCAACACTAGTGCACCTAACTGCAACGCCATGTCCCATCTAACTGAACCCAAAGCTAAGATTGTCTCATCCGCGGCATAACGTAGCAATCCTAGATCTTGACGCATGGCTGAATCCACGTATTCCATCAAGCCACTAACTGTCTAGAAAGTTTTGTTAAATATTCTAGTTATCTTGTGCCGAGGTAACACCTAACCTAACTCTTACGGTCCCGGCCGTTTCGCCTTGACCATCAATCCAACCCAACGGCTGAGATTGAACCCAGCACCCCGTCAGTTGCAGAAACCACGTGCTTGTAATCTGATGAGCAGACTTGCACGTGCTGTTATGGGTCTCATGTGGCAGGCGCCCGCCTCGCGATTATCTCTTGCCCGGATCCAATCTAACGGTCAACATCCCGCCTCGCTCCACAACAACACGCCTGACGTGTCCCTGTGATTTCCCGACTTTACCCCTGATCGAGTATCGGATTTAGTTCTCAACCCGGCATCTTATTTGCTTAGGTGGGAAACATTTACATCGTAAATAGTCCCAAAATCGAAGGGGGAAGCTGAACCTGGTCCGATAGTAATGAGAGCCAAGAGATGAAGCCGGAGCATTGCTATATACGTTGCCCGTGCGAGGGAGAAGGCAGAATTTGCGGTTGGCTTCGTAAGAGTTCTGAGTTCGGCCGCAGCGACCGCGAGGCGGCAAAGTCGTAGGATCTCGGACTCGAAGGGGAAAACCGGCTGCGAGGAGTCGAGCCTTTGATCTAGGGTTTTTGAGCGAGGGGAGACGGCGGCGATGGCGGCGGAGAGGAAGGATGTGGGGGTCCTCGCCATGGATATCTACTTCCCTCCCACTTGTGTTCAGCAAGTAGGATTTCTCGCTCTCATTCGGTTTTTCTCCGCTTTTCGTCTCAATTTGTGTTTTTTCCTTGGTTTTTAAGCTTTATCAGCTGAATTACGGTGTGTTCTAGGTTTTTGGGGGGATAATGTGAGGGTCGGGCGAGATTGGGTGTTTGCGTGTGTTCGGTTTGTTAGGGTTCTTGGATGTTGTTTTTAATGCGTTGATGCCTTGAGGTATAATTGATCTCCTGCTGAAACAAGGGTTTTTGGTGAATTTTAATTGCGAAATTTGTGGAAAAAATGACAAATATCGTGGTCTTATTCGTCGATGAACGAAATAGTAGCATTGGCTGCTTTCGGAATCGCTACGAGTGACTTTCTGTATCCTTGTTTTCTTCTAATTGAGGCGCTGTCTGATGCATTCTTAATTGATTTCTGGAACTAGGAAGCGCTGGAGGCTCATGATGGTGCGAGCAAGGGGAAGTACACCATCGGACTTGGGCAGGATTGCATGGGTTTCTGCACGGAATTGGAAGATGTCATCTCCATGAGGTAGCTATTCCCTTAAGTGTGTTTTCTGCTGCTGAAGTTTGTGCATTTGATCTGATTGTCGGGTTTATTTGCTTGAACCGTTCTTCTGGATTCGTTTATTTTGTGGAAATCCTGGATTCTACTTGATAGGTTGGTGTTTTTGTTTCCAATGTAAAGCGAGTTAATTAGGCTGTACGACACATCAAGTTACATATTTAAGTTGATGCTATAGATGGGATTTTTTGGTGTTTCCAGTTAATGTCACTTTGTTCATGTCTTGTCATAGATAGTTTGGAATATCAATCAGTATTGACTGTACGAATCATACACGAGCAACATATCTATAGCTTTGGTGGTTATATACTTCTATTAATTATGTCAATACTGATTATGATTTTCTGACGCCAAGTACTCAAAACAATAAATTGTTGCCTATATCCTTTTAAGCTCAAGTCTTGGCTGTGCTTTTGTTGAAAATTTAATGAAATTTGTTATAGTCAATATGTTCTCCATTTACTCTGCTTTCTATGGAATTATTTGTCTCAAAAAAGTAATACTCGTAGTCCTGCTTTATACCTGGTCCTATTGAAGTTTTTTGTTTTTTTTCCAGCTTGACAGTGGTTACTTCTCTCCTTGAGAAATATCAAATTGACCCGAGACGAATTGGTCGCTTGGAAGTTGGTAGCGAGACTGTGATAGATAAGAGCAAGTCTATCAAGACGTGGCTGATGCAGATATTTGAGGTTTGCTCAATATCTTCTTTCTGAATATTTTTTCATTCTTGTAACTAGCACACTGGAAAATATCATGAGAAAAAGCCATGCTTCTTGGTGGAGAATTGCACAGTTACCACCTTGAGTGGAAGCATGTCAGCTTTTTTGTTGTTTTTCATAGTTAACATTTTTTAGATCATCCTGCTTGTCTTTATATGTCCAACTTCATTGGGCTGATCAGCTCTTAGCTTTTTATGCGTTTCAGTATCTCTTTCCATTATTGCTAATGGTTATACTTTTCTCTAAAAAATACAGAAATATGGCAACACCGATATGGAAGGGGTTGACTCAACAAATGCATGCTATGGTGGAACAGCTGCACTTTTTAACTGTGTGAATTGGGTGGAGAGTAGCTCGTGGGATGGTCGCTATGGCCTTGTGGTTTGCACTGACAGTGCGGTAGGGTGATTTGCTCCCTTTTTTATGGTACTTAGCGCTGGCAGCTACTTAATCACATACTTTCTTTGATAGGTTTATGCTGAAGGGCCTGCCCGGCCAACTGGTGGTGCAGCTGCTATTGCAATGTTGATTGGCCCAAATGCCCCGATAGCTTTTGAAAGCAAATTTAGGGGCACTCATATGGCTCATGTTTACGATTTTTATAAGCCGGACCTTGCCAGTGAATACCCAGTAAGCGTCATTCCCATGGAATGGAATGCACTGTGTTTAGTTTTTTCCTTGTATGTTCCACTGAGTTGAGATCTTAGAAGTTGGGCTTCTCTACCATTGACCAGTGACATAGCATATGATATTTATAACTTGGATTTGTATTCGTTTTTTAATTTCCAATGGCAATCATCTTTATTTTTTTTTTATTGACAAACTTATGCGTTGCATGTATTTTTCTTACCGTAAAAACATTTTTGAAGGTGGTTGATGGAAAGCTATCACAAACATGCTATCTCATGGCCCTTGATTTTTGCTACCAACGTTACTGTACCAAGTAAGCGTCAATCTTGCCCTTGATTTTAGTGCCTTTTATGGTTGAATTACCTTCATGAATATAGTATTTCTGACTAGCATTGATGTCACTGGCTTTATGTCATTAGGTACGAAAAGTTTGAGGGAAAAACATTTTCAATTTCTGATGCTGACTATTTTGTATTTCATTCCCCATACAACAAGGTAATGATTTTCAACTGTAACCAAGGTGGTTGAATTTCCTCCAGTAAATTATTGCAAGAGGATTTTATGAGTTCTAACATCTCTTTCTCGAATGTTTATTTCAGCTTGTACAAAAAAGTTTTGCCCGATTGTATTTCAATGACTTCTTGCACAATCGGAGGTAATTTTTAGTTTTTCAGTAACTTAGTTCTTCACAGAACAAATTGTTAACCAATCAGATAAACTTTACATTTTTGTCCACTTGATTCTGAATTTTGGTTGCCTAGAAGTTGAAACTAGTGGATGATAGAACCTGGGAGTAATGTTTAATGAAGTAATCCTTGAAGAACTTCATTTTCATGTGTAAAATCCTGCATGCCATGCTATGTATGTCATACAAAGGAAATTAAGCAATGCCTGAATAGTCTTGCATTCTATTTCTTCCTCTCTGAATTCTTTTCTGAAACAATATCAACTTTTATGACATATGATCTAAATGAATTTCTTTCATTTTTCTGTCTTGATTAGTTCTGTCAAGGAGGAAGCCAGACAAAAGTTAGAGCCATTTTTAACTTTGACTGGTGATGAGAGCTACCAAAGCCGTGAACTTGAAAAGGTCACTGTCCAGCAACAATTTACCATGTGACATTGATTGTGTGGTTTTTCTTATTCCTGAAAGTACACACTTCTTTTTTTAACAGACTTCTCAGCAAGTCGCAAAGCATTTATACGACACAAAGGTTCAGCCATCTACTTTGTTACCAAAGCAAGTCGGTAACACGTACACTGCTTCTCTGTATGCAGCATTGGCTTCTGTCCTTTATAACAAGCACAGTACTTTGGTGAGCATTTAACGATCCATATGATATGATTTACCTATACAGTTTTTAATGCTTAGCATTAATTTGTTTCTCTTCCATGTACAGGGTGGCCAACGCATTGTAATGTTCTCTTATGGCAGTGGCCTGAGTTCCTCTATGTTCTCCTTCAAGCTCAATGAGGGTCAACATCCTTTTAGCTTATCTACCATTGCTTCTGTACTAGATGTTTCTGAAAAACTGCAGTCAAGACATGAGGTATCCCATTCTGTTCTTTTGTTTTGCTAGTAGAACTTAGTCTGATCTTGCTTATCTTGCTTTAGTTATCACTAGTACTGCTTCCTTCTGATGCCCTAGCTCTTAAATTTCATTTGTAGTTTCCTCCTGAGAAATTCGTGGAGACAATGAAGCTCATGGAACACCGATATGGAGCCAAGGATTTTGTGACGGACAAAGACACAAGCTTGTTGGCCCCTGGAACATTTTATCTCACAGAGGTTGACAAAATGTACCGCCGACTCTATGCCAAGAAGGGCGCAGAGGACCTGAAGAGCAGTGAAGGTGTTGCCATGGTTGACCACCCTCTAGCCAATGGCCACAAATGATGCCCCTAAGGCCTAGTTGGGACTTCCTGGCTAAATTAATAAGCAGAGCTGTTTTTGTGTTGTTATCTTCTTCCTCCCGAAAACTAATAATGTCATGCTCAAGAGTTATTTAGTTATTAGATGATACTTTTATTTATCTTCTTCTGGGTCGGAAATTAAAGTTATTTATTTTATATTTATTTCCTTGTGCAAGTTTTCAAGTTTTTTACATTACAATTGTGCAAATGTGCATCAAATTGCCAATGAAAACCCCAAAATCTTGTCTAATTTGCTAAGAGCCCCAAACCTTTACAGCATTTGGTGTTTGCGGCAACCACGCTACATGTCTGTTTAGTGGCAAATAATAAACTATTGTTTTATGAACAATTATTGCTCAACGTCTTTCAATGAACGAAAAGCTCCAAATGAAAGAAAAAAGAGAAGGTTTTCTAAAAATTCAAGGAAAGATTGAAAATTAACCTTGGGTGTTTTTTCAAAAGAAAAAACTAGGGTGTTAATTGTAAAATATAGATTTGTGGTTTGGGATTATGCCTCTCCTCTCGCACAGCGTCTACAGGAAAGATTGCTTTGAACTCAGTTGTTTACAATGACTCCCCGTAAATAGCTTATTTATCTCCTATTAATGAATTCCCACGAAGGCTGATCGGGGAAAAAACAAATTTTAGAGCGGCAAAAACCAAATTCTCCTAAGAAAAAAAGATAATTCCAATACGATAAAAGCTCCATTGAGATCACCAACGAGGCAAATACCACTCATCGTGAGCCGCTGCATTTTGTCGCTGCCGCCGGCTTTGCATATGGTTAAAGATCTTTGTGCGATGATCCCAAGCCACGAAAAGTGCACCTAGAAACCAGACGGAGTTCACCAGGTCAACATACGTCTTCTCCCAACCAGTTGAACCAACTATATAAACAACACTGACCATCAAGAAGCAACGCAAAACAGAAGCCTCAGCAATGGCCCTTGACAAGATGATCGCTCTCTTCTACGCTTTGTCATTCACATTCCTTTTCCCGAGTTCTCAGTGCCATGGAAGCCAAAGAAAGGTGAGAAACATCCTTCTTTTGGAGTATTTAAGACGTCGTCGATTAGTAGGACTAACAGAGAGACATGTTCGTGTTTGAGTGAATGCAGGTTCATATTGTTTACATGGGAGAACGTCTGAGCGATAGCTCATTGCATGGACTTCGATCGCACCAGGATGTGCTCAACAAAGTGCTCTCAAGGTAATATACATTACCAATTTTGTCAATCAGTTCGTTTATTGTAATCGTGCCAGTTCTGAAATGACTGCTGATCGCAGCGATGTTAGCTGGAAGGACTCAATTGTTCACAGCTACAGCAGGAGTTTCAGTGGGTTCGCTGCCAGGCTGACTGATGATGAAGTTGCAAGGCTTTCCGGTGAGATTCTGCAGTGAAAGTGTTGTGATTCTTGTATTTTACTAGATGGTTTATCTTGACTTCTGTGAATTGTGTGGCATCCAGAAATGGATGAGGTGATCTCAGTACTCCCCAACACCAAGCTTCAGCTCCATACCACCAGGTCATGGAATTTCATGGGCTTCTCTCTGAATGCAACACTCAGGCTTCCCAGTGAGACAAATGTTATTGTAGGAGTCATCGACACAGGTAGACAAACCATACTTGGCAAAGTTGTGATTGTCAAAACCTGACTTCATAGAAAGCTAATATGCAATGTATACCAAAATTTACAAGGAATTTGGCCCGAGTCGGAGAGTTTCAACGATGATGGCCTCGGCCCCTCACCATCCAAATGGAAAGGCATTTGCCAAACAGGAAGAACCAACTTCACTTGCAACAAGTAATCCTCTCATTAATCTTCGTTGCAATTTTTAACTGAATTAACTGAAACTATGATTGTTCACAGCAAGCTCATCGGAGCCCGGTACTACAACGGTGAAAAGCATTTCGATCCAGCAGACTTCAGATCCCCACGAGACTCCATTGGCCATGGCACTCACACTGCCTCCACAGCTGCCGGGCGCCCGGTAGCCAACGCAAGCTACTTCGGCCTAGCCGAAGGCGTTGCAAGAGGAGGCGTGCCTGAGGCCAGGATTGCAGTTTACAAAGTGTGCTGGCTCACTGGCTGCAGTTCTGCCGACATCTTGGCTGCCTTTGACGATGCAATAGCTGATGGAGTCGACATCCTCTCTGTCTCTCTCGGGAGTATCTTTCCTCAGGAGTACTTCGAGGACGTGATCGCGATTGGCACCTTCCATGCAATGAGAAGAGGCATCCTTACCTCCTGCTCTGCGGGCAATGCAGGTCCTGCCCCCATAAGCATCGCAAACTATGCTCCTTGGACGCTGACTGTGGCCGCCAGCAGCATCGATAGGAAGTTCGTCACCCGAATCGCGCTTGGAAACGGCAAGACCTACATTGTAAACCTCTTCTTCACTAACACATTCCACAAGTTCCCAATAGTTTTCTTACAAGACTATCTTGTTTTCAAAAGGGAGTTTCCATCAACAGCTTCAACCTCGACAGCAGGGAGTTCCCCTTGATGTCTGGAGGGGACGCTGTGAACGTATCGGCTGGCAGCTCCGAGCTAATATCGAGCTTCTGCTTCGAAGGATCCCTGAACTCTCAGAAAGTACAAGGGAAGATAGTTCTTTGCAAAGGTGTGTCTAGCGGCGAGGATATCTTGAACGCCAATGGCATCGGCGTCATCCTGTCCACGTTCAATCCTCTCATCGACGTGGCCTTCAGCTGGTCGATCCCCGCCGCCATTGTGAGCTCCCAGGATGCCGACGAGATCTTCCTTTATATCAAGACTGCCAGGCAAGGATTCATTTCTGAACTGCTAAATAATGCCTTCAAAACTAAAATTAGCCAAAAACTTCAACAATGGTGTTCTCTTTCAGTAATCCAACAGCAACAATTCTAGTCAGTGATGAATGGGCAGACGCTCTGGCTCCAGTAGTTGTCTCCTTCTCTTCAAGAGGTCCCAACCCGATTACACCAGAAATTTTGAAGGTAATCTTTTCCTCTTTTATCATGATTTTTAGATTGTTACAGATTCTTTGCGAGCTTTCATTAATGAATTCAACAACGACGGCAGCCGGACCTGACAGCTCCGGGTGTAGACATCATCGCATCCTGGTCTCCGGCCGCCAGCCCAACCTTTAACCCTAGCGACAAAAGGCGTGTTAATTTCAACATCATCTCCGGCACGTCTATGTCATGCCCGCACGTCTCCGGCGCCGCCGCATACGTTAAGTCTGTCCATCCTTCTTGGTCCCCTGCGGCCATCAAATCTGCACTCATGACCACAGGTAACATACATGGATACTGATACATCCCCATTCATTACATTCTGCATCTGATGGGTTTGATTTGAACTTGTAGCGATGATTATGGATCCGGGGAAGAACGAGGACTCCGAGTTCGCCTATGGCGCCGGCCACATCAACCCCCGGCGGGCCGTCAACCCCGGGCTCGTCTTCGACGCCACGGAAAACGACTACGTCAATTTCCTCTGCAAGAAAGGCTACAACACGACCACGCTGAGACGCGTGACTGGCGATAAAAGCATTTGCTCCAGCATCGCCCCCGGAAAAGATTGGGACCTCAACTACCCTTCCTTTGCTCTCCCCGTGCCTGACGGCGGCCAGGCCTCCGCCACCTTTTACAGGACAGTGACCAACGTTGGGTTCCCCAACTCGACTTACCGCGCCATCGTGGCGGGGCCGCCGAATCTCAAGATCACCGTCCAGCCGGCGACGCTTACATTCTCAAGTGTTGGAGAGAAGCAGTCGTTCACGGTGACTGTCGATGGCGGGACGCTGTTCCAGCAGCCGATCATGTCTGCATGCATAACGTGGCTCGACGGCGTTCACAGTGTGCGGACACCGCTCGTCGCGTACACGACCATTTTGGGGGCTGGTGTGAGTCTGGAGTCGACCAAGTTGACTACTGGTGGCCGATTTGACTTCCGGGACAGCAAGGGAAGGTTCTTTGGCAACTAGTCAAATTACTGCATTGCCTGTGCACCGCAGCCATGCTTGAAACGTTAGGTCTATCTACAATCAAAGTCTTGTCAGGTCTTTATGATAGCTCAGATTTCATTATTGGGATATTAAAAACGTTTAAGTGTGTCCTTGATCAATAAAATTATGATTATCCTTTTATTTGAGAAGTGGTTTATCATCATTAACAATTTGGTTTACCATAAAATTTGTTTCGCGAAAATTTTTTTCTTCAAACATAATGCTGGAAAACACACACATTAATCATCGAGTTGGTTGGTATCATAAATATCATAAATTTAATTAAAAAAACATTTTTTTTGGCATTTAGCAGGCAACAAAACCTTGGTATCAATGCATGCACTGTGAATGGACAAAGAAGAACATTTCGTCGAGCTCCTTCTAAGTGAATTGGTGGACTTGCCAAATATGAAAAAGCAACCAGTGCAATATTAGCATCTCATCATGAGTCGCTGATTCATGCAATTAGCTAATCACGATCTTCACGCTATCATCGTTGCTCGAATGAACCTTGAGAGATGCTATACATGATTTTTTTTTATAGGATTAGTCCGACTAGCTTTATTTAATTTTGGTTTATGCTCCACTTTATCTAATTTCTTTTTTTTTTTTTTTCCGGTTAAGCTACTTCATCTAATTTCAGATGTCTAACATTAATGTATTATTCGATATTTCGGTGGGAAGGCGAAGTATCTGTGCATGCCAACGCGTAACCCACTTGAAGATTCGCTTTGCATCGTGATCAACTTTTCTTGATCCGAATCCGTAAATAGCATTCTTTTCTTTCTTTTATTTTACCTTAAGAGATAATTCCGTGTTGATGCCTTCTTAGGTTGTCTATGAATCAGGCAAGCCAACGTCATTTGCAGACGCAAACCACATGGATGCATTCTGTACGTCATTATCATATAAATAACTTGTGGGGTTTCTTGCAAATACCTCCCTTGTATCTTTCTTATTTTCCATTTACTCCATGCAAATTACCTTCTCGAGTTAGCTATAGAAATAACTTAAATTGATTTTCATGTTGTATTCTCTCGTGTCTTTAATAGAACCTTAGGTTTTGTTTTTGTATTTGTAGTAACACAGATAACATCATGAATATATTGTATTTGAGAGAAATCACGAGATCAAAATTCCAAAATATTTTATTCCTTATAATTTATATATTTCTTTTTGAATCGGAGTTTAATTGAATTTATTTTTTATTGCGAATAATTGAATATAAAGAGAGTGGATTACGTTTACGTAACTGCCTATGAGCCGTGTTTTTCTTAAAAATAAATTATGAATAAATATATGAAAAATTATAAAAGCCAGATTTGAATTTTTGTAAGTATGAAATTGAAATAGGTAGGGTTGTATTTGCAAATAACATTCAACAGTTAATACTCATAATTGTATCGTCAGAACACTATTAGGCACTAATGACTCCTCCATGCACGCAATAAAGGCATCGGCTCAATTGTAAATGTCGTCTAAAATCAAAGCAACTAAAATTGTATGCATAATATCGCTATATAAGCAGCACCATGCACAAACCCTAGCTTCAACATCCACTCCATGCCCAGCATGAAGCTCCTCGCCTTCCCGCTCGCCTTCCTCCTCTTCTTCTCCTCTTGCTTCGCCGACAACTCCGACGCCGACGCCTCCTCGACATTGCAGACTTACATAGTCCATGTCCAGCGGCCGGACAACATGAAACTCACCTTCTCCGACGATGATCTCGAGAGCTGGTACATGTCCTTCCTTCCCAAAACCATCGCTGTCACCGGCGAGCCAAGGATGGTCTACTCCTACCGCTCGGCGATCAGCGGCTTCGCCGCTAGGCTGACGCTGGAGGAAGTTAACGCCATGCAGTCCATGAACGGCTTCGTGCATGCGTATCCGGACCGTCTCATTCCTCTTCTCACAACCCACACGCCGGACTTCTTGGGCCTCAGCCGAGGCAGCATCATAGGTAATAACACAAACTTCGGCGAAGGCGTCATTATCGGCGTTCTCGACACCGGCATTACCCTCAATCATCCTTCTTTCGGCGACGAGGGCATGTCGCCGCCACCTTCCAAATGGAAGGGCGCGTGCGATTTCCAGAACTTCACCTGCAACAACAAGATCATCGGAGCCAGGGCCTTTGAAAGCGGCCGCAGCGCCATGCAAGGGTTTGTGGCAGACCAGCGTCGGCCGGCTTCGACGGTCGATGAGGTTGGACATGGAACGCACACGGCTGGAACGGCGGCGGGGAACTTTGTGAAGGACGCTGGCGTGTTGGGTAATGCCAGGGGTATTGCCGTCGGCATGGCGCCACGCGCTCACTTGGCAATCTATAAAATCTGCGACGAGTACGGCTGCGCCTCCTCTGACTTACTCGCGGGTATGGACTACGCCATCATGGACGGCGTCGACGTGATGTCTCTCTCTCTCGGAGGACCCTCCATTCCGTACTACGACAACGAACTCGCCCAAGGTGGCTTTAGCGCCATTGAGAAGGGAATTTTCGTGAGCTGTGCCGCCGGAAACTCCGGTCCCTCGGAGGGAAGCCTCTCGAATGAGGCCCCGTGGCTACTCACCGTCGCCGCAAGCAACACAGATAGAATCATAAAGGCAACCGTGAAGCTCGGAAACGGTCAGGAATTTGACGGCGAGTCTGTCTTCCAGCCGGCAAACTTCTCGTCTGCCGTGTTACCACTAGTGTATCCCGGAGCCAATGACGATGATTCCGATGCCACATACTGCGTCCCAGGCTCGTTGCTCGACATTGACGTGAAGGGGAAGATCGTCATGTGCAAGATAGGAGGCGGCGTTGGAAGAGTGGATAAGGGCTCCACTGTCAAGAATGCCGGCGGCGCCGCCATGATAGTCCTGAACCAAGAGGCCAACGGTTATACCACCTTCGCTGAAGCTCACGTCATACCGGCCTCCCATGTGAATTACCCTGATGGATTGAAGATCATCTCCTACATTGCTTCAACCAATAAACCGACGGCGACAATCGTGTACAAAGGCACGCTCTACGGATCGTCTCCGGCTCCGGCTGTCGGCTACTTCTCCTCCAGAGGACCCAGCAGCCTCAGTCCAGGGATTCTAAAGCCGGACATCACTGGTCCCGGCGTCAACATTCTCGCAGCCTGGCCCTTCCAAGTTGGACCACCGGAAAGTCATGATAAGGTCACCTTCAACGTGATATCGGGCACATCCATGTCGACTCCACATTTGAGCGGGATAGTAGCGCTGATCAAAAGCGTGCACTCAGATTGGTCTCCGGCAACAATCAAATCAGCAATCATGACGTCATCGGATATAGTGGATCACAACGGCAACCCAATCGTGGACGAAAGGGACAAGCCGGCCACATTTTTAGACATGGGTGCCGGCCATGTCAACCCATCCAAGGCCAACGATCCAGGTCTAGTCTACGACATCGAACCCCGCGACTACATCTCTTATCTGTGTGGCCTGGGTTACACTGACGAAGAGGTAGGCTCCGTCGTTCGCCGGAAAACCATCTGCTCAATGATCAAGAAAATCGCCGAGCGCGAGCTTAATTATCCATCGATAACAGTGTCACTAGGCTCGAAGCATCCGGTCGCGATTACCCGGACGGTGACGAACGTCGGGGAGGCTAACTCGACATACACATTGAGAATGGACAAGCTCGCTGGAGTATCCATAACAGTGAAGCCAAGCGTGCTGCAATTCTCTCAAGTGAACGAGAAGAAGAGCTTCACAGTAAGCTTCGTCCGAACTGGCCGTCAAGGGAGCGCGATGCAGGGGAACTTGAGGTGGACTTCAGGGAAGTATATAGTGAGGAGCCCGATATATATCACCTTCTGAGTTCTAGAATATGGGTTCTTGCTACTTATATACAACGACTGGAAATTTGGAATACTAGACCAGTATAAATGATGTACTCGTCTCACAAGTTACACTAAAAATATATATAAGCAATAGTTTTTTTATTTTCCTTTATGATATCGATTCTGTTCCAATTGATGGCGAATCTAATTGGATTTCGGCTTATTTTTCACAATCACCATATTTCCTAACTGCAAATTAAACTGGCCCTCAAACGTCTTTAGTTTTGCATTTACCTTTTTGTTGGCCGGCAAGTGGCAGTCAGCGAGGGATGGATAGGGCGGTGTCAGGTATAGATGGCCGGAAAACCGGTTTTGGTCGAGATTTTAAACCAGGACATAAATATCGCATTTACTCAATCGTGGAAACCACCAACCATGAGCCAGCGCTCCAGTTCTCACTTTTACTTCACTTTTACTTCATCCACGAAGTCAAACTGCATTGCAATCCCAGCATTCTGCCACCAGGTTCTCATTTATAGTTAGGTCTCTTTTGATTAATTTCGGATTTGAAATTAAATAAATTATCAATTCAGTTAATTTCGAAAAATAAAAAAAATTAATTGGATTGATAAATTTTGGTATTTAGATGTATTTTTATAATAAAAAAAATGAATTATTAATTCACTTAATTCCGTAAATTCAGTTGTCTGGAATGTAAATAAAAATCAACGAATTTCGTCAATTCTTGAAATTTTGGTATTTGATTGGATTTAAAATTAGAGATATAATCACTCAATTTTGAATAAGCGAAATTACTCCCATTTTGTAACCTTATCTATATTTAATTTTAAAATAAATATAAATATTAAATTAGTAAATTAATTAGATATATTTTTGTGGTTAAAAAAATAAATAATATTAGAATTGCATATTTATAATTTCTAACTTTTTTTAAAAATATGATAATTTTTTTAAACAAAATTCAATCGATAAAATATTTTTTAAAATAGAAGTAGTTAAGTTGTAAGTATCAAAATTTATATACATCAACATATAAAATAAAATAGACTCATATACAACATATAATATATAAACACACAATCGACCTTTAAAATATAATATACAACTCAGAAATAGATACATAGTCAGTTTTTAAAAAGAGAATACAACATATGCATATAGTACCATAATATGTAGAATATAAAATAGATAGTTACAATATGCCAAAGTCAATAATTAAGCTTCATCATTAGCATAGATAAAATCAATAAGTTCAAAACATACTTATAATAAAATTTTATATCACAACTACTAATTGAGAAATTCTTGCAACCATTCAATCCTAGTATCATTGTCCATACTTTCCACGAAAGTCATGTTATCGTCATCATCATCATGTAAGTACATATAGATTTTCAAGAACGAGATTTAGTATAGAGTACAAATTTTTCTTCCACAAATTCTTCGAAGCTGATTTAATGGTGCATGCAACCTCGCGTACACCCTCTATCAACTCTGCAACCAGTTCATCATTCAATGTGTTTCCCTTCTGTTTTTGTGTCTTGGAGCTATCACGAGAACTAGTTGCTTGTACATTGCCTTTAGAGTTGATTGTGACATTGTTTCCTGCCCAAGTTGTGTATGTGTTTTGCCTAAAACCATTAGGAGCATCAGAATCATCATCCCTTACTGTTTGTTACTCTTCCACCTCTACATCTCTACTTGACTCCCCTCCAAAATCATTGTAGCATGATTTTGCTATACTACTAGTAACAGAATCCGTTCCACAGATAAGGAGTAACTCATCATACAGGAGAATTGGCTTATTCAGGAATTGATCAGAGCCAGAGACGGAGAAGAAAAGCTTAGGACGGTGAGGCATGGTGAAGAAGATCAATATTGGGGATGGTGATGGGAACACAACACAGTAGTGAAGAAGATCGATCGGAGACGGAGAAGAAGCTTGGGACGGTGACGCACGGTGAAGAAGATCAAAGCCGAAGACGAAGAAGAAAAGCTCGATATGGTGAGGCTCGGTGAAGAAGATAAATGCCAGAGACGGTGATGGGAACACAACACAACAGTAAAGAAGATCGATTGGAGACAGAGAAGAAGCTCGGAACGGTGACGCACGGTGAAGAAGATCAAAACCAAAGACAGAGAAGAAAAGCTCGAGACGGTGACGCGCAATGAAGAAGATTGATGTCGGGGACGGTGATGAGAACACAACATATCAATGAAAAAGATTGATCGGAGATAGAGAAGAAGCTCGGGCCGGTGATGAGAATAAAGGCCGAAATTAGGGTGAGAAATTCTCAATTCATCACGAATTTTCGGATGAAATCACTACTCCCACGTGTTGGTGGAACCCAACCAATTCAGTCCCGAATTGTGAATTCCAAATATCTCAAACCAAAATTGATGTAGGACAGCTACATCTTTTTTCACAGTAAAATTAGAGATCCAGTCCAAGTTGAATTCCAACTCCAATTAGGATCCGTCAAGATTCGTACAGCTACAGTCCAAAAGTCATATCTCCTAAAATATTGATCCAAATTCAGCAAATAACTATCCGTTGGAAAGCTGAGATCGATTCCTACAAGTCTCTTATTTACTATTTTAGATAATTCAGACTTTATGTTGATCAAAATTAGGATTTATTTATCATTCCGAGTCAATAACAGTCCTAGCCTAATAAGGAATAAGATTTATATATCTTTATTTAAGATATGTTAAGTAGAATTCTTAATAGAGTTTAAGTCCTATTTTTAGTCTACACCAAGTAGGACTCTAAGTTTATTAGAGGGCTATATATACAGCCCAAGGTTGTATAAAAAAAAAGGAAAACTTTTCTATCAATAATATTATCTTATTTTGGGTTTGTTCCCTTTTTATCTTCCTTGTGAATTCAAGGATCTATCGTGGTGAGAAGACGGTCTTCCTATCTCTTGTGCCCCATCCGGCTACATCAAGCGGATCTATCATTGTGAGAAGACGGTGATCTTCTTCCTATTTCTCATGCCTTCCTCCCGCTGCATCAAGTGAAGACGGTGATCTTCTCCTTATCTTTTGTGCTTTCTCCCTCTGCATCAAGAGAAGACGGTGCTCTTTCTCTGACCCCTCGTGCCCCCTCTTCCCGCTGCATCAAAAATTCAAACCAATCATTTAAAATTACTAAAATTGTGAAGTGACATAATTTCATAATTTATATTGACATCCAAACATTGGTCCAGTTCCTTTAATTCCCTCCATTCGGGTCCAAACAGCCCTAACCTTTTTTGCACTCTTCCAGATTATATATTGTCAAGGGCACATCACCTCGAACACATGCACTGCGCAGCAGAATGGACGCAGTCCTGAGGAGCCATTTCCTCTTCTCTTCTCTTCTCCGATCTCTCCATCACTTCATCTTCTTCCTCTGCGTCGCCTTGGAGGTCTTCATCTTCCTCCTGAAGTGCCGTCCTTTGCTTTATCTTCCTCCATTCTCGTTCGTGCTTCTTGTTTCTACTCTTCGGTTTCTGCTCTCGAAGCCTTCCCACGTGTATCTTCTTGACTTCTCTTGTCTCAAGCCCCCGACAAGGCTCCGAGTTCCAACCGCTACCCTCATTGAACACCTTTCGCTCATCGGCTGCTTCGATGAGGAGAGCGTAGCCTTCATGAGCAAGATCATATCCTTGTCGGGGTTGGGGGAAGAAACCTACTTCCCACCGTCGCTGCACCAGATACCCCCGAGCACACACCATCAAGATTGCATCCATGAGGCCCACATGCTCCTCTTCCCGGTGCTCGCCGACCTCTTCTCCAAGACCGGCGTGTCTCCTAGAGAAGTCGACGTGTTAGTCCTCAACTGCAGCGGCTTATGCCCGGTGCCTTCGCTTTCCGCGATGCTCGTCAACCAGTTCTCCATGCGAGAGGATGTGAGAACTTTTAGCCTCTCCGGCATGGGGTGCAGCGCCAGCGCCATTGGTATCGACATCGCCCGGACTCTTCTACGAACCCGACGAGGGTCCTACGCTGTCGTCGTCAGTACCGAGATCCTGTCCACCGGGTGGTATAATGGGACAGACAGGCGCAAGCTGGTGCTCAACTGCCTCTTCCGCACCGGCGCGGCCGCCGTGCTGCTCACCAACAAGTGCCACGCCAGGCGGAAACCCAAGTACAAGCTGCTTCACTTGGTGAGGACGCAGCGTGCCTTTGACGACAAGTCTTACCTCTCCGCTATCCGCGACGAGGACTCCGAGGGCATCACCGGCTTCTCGATCGAGCGCAGCCTGCTGCACGTCGCAAGAGAGCTTCTGCGGCTGCATGTCCCGGCCGTCGGCGCGCTAGTTCTTCCTTTCAGTGAAAGACTGAAGTATGTTTTAAAGGTCATTTTGCAGTGGTCGGAGAAGGCGCCGGCGGTGGATTTCAGAACGGCGGTGCGGCACTACTGCATGCCCGGGTCGGGGAAGGGGGTGATAGAGGAGACGGGGAGGGGTCTTGGGCTGGGGCCGTGGGAGGTGGAGCCGGCTCTGGCGACTTTCCGGCGGTTCGGGAACCAGTCGTCGGCATCGATGTGGTACCAGTTGGCTTACATGGAGGCGAGGCAGCGGGTGAAGAAAGGGGACAAGGTGTGGCAGCTGGCAATGGGGAGCGGGCCCAAGTCCAACAGCGTGGTGTGGGAGAGGTGGAGCGCGGCGGGGGCGGAGGAGGAGCAGGAGCCGCAGAGGGGGCCTTGTAGCGACCGTGTTGGCTGCTTGTATTGAATGCTGGTGGTGCCCCTTAGCTTTACGTTTTGTAAGCGTCGATTCTTGCGCCCTTTGAATCTTTTTTATGTTTCTTTAGAAGTTTTCATTTTATTTTTCTTTGATGGAATAACGAGGTTTTCTGCCGAATTCAGCGACTTTGTGCTGCAAGCTTTGATTTTCAATTTTTCTTTTGTCAATTTTTGTGCTAAATAAAATTAGTTTTAAATCACCTGTTCATCTGTGGGTAAACATCATTTGGAAGATATGGAAGCGGATTCAAGTTGCCGAACGCCGGCGGTGGCAGATCATGGACAAATAATAATATCGTTAAAATTCGAACATATAAATTTTTAAGTAAAAAATAGGAAAGATGAACATAATTTAATTTCCGAATTAAGATGCGGATTAAACTAATGCGGATGTTGTTTTGGTTATTAATTATGTTGATGCAGAATGCAATACACGGAGGAGGCACATGGTGCATTGAGAGCTCTGTAATGTTGTGTCAGGCAAACGGGCAACATTTGCAGCTAGTCGTACTGGGTCTGCAGACGGAGTGAATTGGGAGGGATGGCTGTCAACGGGCCTGCAAGAGAACCTGGGCTTAGTTTACTGTGCATCGTCCCTGGGTAGCCCAATAATAGAACGAAGAGTCCAAGCCCGTCCGCATGGGCCGTGGGTCTACTTCTGTGTTGATTAGAGTCCAAATCCAACAAAGGATTCAACTTGATGGAAGAGAAAAGAGATTAATTTATTTTTGCAAAATGAAAAATTAGGAATTTTAACAAAGTTTCGATCAATCAGGTCCCCATGGCTGGCTGGACATCTTCCCATTTTTAAGCTGCCTAAATATATACTAGCAAATGAAATAGCTGAACTGATTTTTTAATTTAAAAATTTGTAAAATTGTGATATTTTTTACTACTAATTATCACTGTTTCCGTTTTACATCTCCATGTTTACTCTCAGCACTCTCTTGGCACTGGACACCTAATTGGAATACCAGAACGAGAGCTGAGTTAATCACGTGCTTATCGCCATCACTAAGGGGGCGTTTGGATCATTTTTTATTTGGAATCCAACGAATTGTCAATTCGACTAATTTTGAAAAATCAAAAAAATTGATCCAATTGGTAATTTAGATATTTAAATATATTTTGAAGTAAAATTAAGAAATTATTAATTCTGTCAATTTCGTGAATTTTTGGGTTTGAATCGGAAATAAAAATCAATCATTTTCAAATAAGTAAAATTACTCTTATTTTATTTTATTTATATTTATTTTTAAAAATATAAATATTTAATAAATAAATTAATAAAACATATTTTGGTGTTAAAATATATATAAATATTAAAAATATATTACGTTAAAAAAAATAATTTTTAAAATATTTATTCAATCAATAAAATATAGTTTAAATTAGAAATTGATAATCCATAAATATTAATATTTAGAAAAATATGTAAAAAATTAATGAGTAGAGAAAAATTTATTGTGGTTTAAAATATAAATAATGTTAGGATCGCATATTTATGATATTTGATAAGTTAACAAATAGAATAATTTTTAAAAAATATTCAATCAATAAAATATATTTTAAATTTAAAAAGTTAATTTATAGGTATTAAAATTTTATAAGAATGTGAAAAAAGTAATGAGTAAAAAAAAAATTTATATAATTTTAGATATAAAAAATTGCATAAAAATTTAGGTGAAAAATTCTTAATTTTAATTAAAAATTATTATTATGAGTCAATTCCACACAATTTCAACCGGAATTATAAATTCCATTCAATCACGTTCACAATTTAAATTCGAAATTGAAAATTGTTGGAACGGTCAATTTCAATAATTTCTAAATATTATTAGTTATTCAAACATCAAAATTAAAGAAATTAGTGCTCCCTTATTTGAAATTGATCCAAATAATCCCTAATTGTGATTAGTCTGCATTCCGACAGCAAATCCGTCAAAGCCGTCCAAATCAAACGTTTATTGACGTCACGGCTCACCAAAATCATTGCAATAATTCCGCAAATAGCGAGTTGCAGAACGGATCGCAAGAACCAAGAGTTGGTTTAACGCGAGTTTCGCGATTAAGCCATCAAAATTGGTCGTCTACGTATAATCTCTTTCTTGTTTTATATCCTTTCCCCAGAAGTTGATTTATTCTTCAAATCGCCATAATTTAATTTATAAATTATTATAAATAATTAATAAATTTATGTAATTAAGTATTACTTCGATGTTTGTATTTTAGTTGTTATATGCGAAAAATTATGCTACTGAATCTAATTTCCATAAAAATCTTGTCATGTGGTTGTGCGTCAGCGGCACAGGAGTCACGGTGCTACGGGTTGCCAGAAAGCTAAACCCTAGTTTGTTTGGATCTACCTGGCATATCTCCACCAACGAAGAGCAAAGCAACCCATGAATATAGTCCTCTATCCCTGTTTCCCTTCTTCTACAGTCGCAGTAAAGCGAGAGAGAGATAACATGAGAAATGGATGGCTACTGTTTCTTGTCCTACTTCATCAATCGCTGCTATCTTCTTCCAAGTTCGCCACGCCCCCGCTGCCGTTGCTTCCGATCCCCTCGGCGACACAGGTCAAATGGCAGCGCCGAGAGATCATCATGTTCTTCCATTTTGGGATGAACACCTTCACCGACTCCGAGTGGGGGACCGGGCAGGAGAGTCCGTCTCTGTTCAACCCGACGGAGCTTAATGCAGGGCAATGGTTGGATGCTGCGGTTGATGCTGGCGTCTCGCTTGTTATACTTACCGCTAAGCACCATGATGGTTTTTGTCTCTGGCCGTCGGCGTACACCGATCACTCGGTGAAGAGTAGCCCGTGGAAGGGCGGGGAAGGAGATGTTGTCAAGGAGCTTGTAGAGGCGGGGCAAACCCGAGGGATTGACGTTGGGCTCTACCTCTCGCCGTGGGACCGGCATGAGAAGACGTACGGCCAAGAGCTCGAGTACAATGAGTACTATTTGGCTCAACTGCGAGAACTTCTAACAAGGTAAAATCGATGATTGAATTCATAGCGATAAGATTTTGATCGTTTCTTCTCTAATGCTTGTAGATGATTTTAGATATGGGAGCATTTCGGAGATCTGGTTTGACGGGGCGAAGGGCAAGAATGCGACGAACATGACGTATTACTTCCAAGACTGGTTCTCTACAGTGAAGCAACTGCAGAGCTCCATCAACATATTCTCTGACGCCGGCCCCGATGTGAGATGGGTCGGCGAGGAGCAGGGGTTCGCCGGGAGCACGTGTTGGTCGCCGATCAACCGCACCATGCTGAAGATAGGAGATCCCGACATTGTTAAGTGAGTTAGACTCCAATCCAACATCTAGATTCATATTTGGATGTTTTCTTAGCTAGTGTGTGTTTCTTTATTAGCTATCTGAACGTCGGAGACGTGAGAGGGACTGACTGGGTGCCGCCGGAGTGCGACGTTTCGATCCGGACCGGCTGGTTCTGGCACAAGTTAGAGGCGCCGAAGCCATTGAGCCAGCTTCTGAACATATACTACAAATCAGTAGGCAGAAACTGCGTGCTGCTATTAAACGTGCCACCCAACTCAACCGGGCTCGTATCCGACTCCGACATTCAAAGACTGAAAGAACTCCACTCAGCCATCAACACAATCTTCTCAAATGACCTTGCCAAGGGAAGCAAGGCCAAGGCTAGCAGCCAGAGAGGCGGCAATAATAGCAGCTTCGCAGCCGCGAACGTGTTAAGTGATGACGAAACGTCGTATTGGGCTCCGAAGGACGACGATGACGGCGGGTGGTGGATTGAATTGGGGAACTTCCATGGCAGGGCGATTGTTTTCAACGTGATAAGAATAAAGGAAGCGATTTGGATGGGGCAGAGGATATGGCAGCACGAGGTGTACGCCGACGGCGAAAAGGTGGCGAACGGGACGACGGTGGGGCACAAGCGGCTGCACCGGCTGAACAGGCCGGTGCAGGCGCGGAAGGTGAGGGTCAGGATCGTGGGGTCGAAAGGCGTGCCTCTCGTGTCGGCGGTGGGGCTCCACTTCGATCCGTATTATTCCACGACGAAGAAGATGAAGCTGGCAGGTGAGACGGTGGCGATGGGGCCCACGAATTCTTCCCGCCGTGAAGCTTTCGTGGACAAGAACAAACGCGGTTAGACGTCGGTTTGAGCTCTTAGTTGTAACCCACTCGCGCCATCTCTTTTACGACAAAGGAAAAGGTCTTCTCTTTTGTATGGTGGGTTCGAAGCAATATGGGCGGATGGAGTGGAGGAATATTTATTCTGAAATAAAATAGAAGTTGTTGTTTTGCAGATTAGGGTGGTAAAATGGAATGGTGCCAGCTCAACCACCATGGGAAATAATTTCCTTTTTCTTTCTCATGAAACATGAAAAATAATTCTTGGTAACAGTTATCATGCAGAAGGTCATCTTTTGAATGAAGCATTTGATGTTTATATTAAGTTATTATCTAAAATTGATGATCAAATTTCCATTTTGACCTTTCGTCACCAAAATGCTTTGTCTCAAAAAAAAAAAAAAAAAAAAAAAAAAAAAAAAAAAAAAAAAAAAAAAAAAAAAAAAAGAAGAAGAAGAAGAAGAAGAAGAAGAAGAAGACTACTACACCAAAAAGCTAAACCCTTATACCAACCATAAAAAAGGATCCGTTTGTCTAGAACAGAGTGTAGATATCCCTGCTCCCATGCTGCTTTTCCACAGCATGTTCTGTAGTCGATCGCAATAAATTAAGAGAAAGAAAAGATAGAAATAACATGAGAAATGTATCGCTACTGTTTGTTGTTCTACTTCTTCAATCGCCACTACCTTTTTCCAAGTTAGTCCCGCTGCTTTCGGTCCTTCTTATCCCCTCCGCGACGCAGCTCAAATGGCAGCGCCGTGAGATCATCATGCTCTTCCATTTTGGGATGAGCACCTTCACTGACTCCGAGTGGGGGACGGTGAGTGAAAGCCCGGGCCTGTTCAACCCGACGGGGTTTAATGCAGGGCAATGGTTGGATGCAGCGGCCAATGTCGGTGTCTCGCTTGTTATACTCGCTGCTAAGCACCACGATGGATTCTGTCTCTGGCCTTCCGCGTACACCTATCATTCTGTGAAGAATAGACCGTGGAAGGGTGGGGAAGGAGATGTTGTCAGCGAAGTTGTGCAGGCGGCGCAGACCCGAGGAGTTGACGTTGGGCTATACCTCTCTCCGAAGGATCGCCGTGAGAAGACCTACGGCCACGACCTGGGGTACAATGGCTGCTACTTGGCTCAACTGCGAGAACTTCTAACAAGGTAAAATAAATCAACAAATGAATTGATTGTTGACCTAATTAATCTTTTATTGTGACTCAAATTTAATTATACTATTTTTATAAATATTATATTCATTCAAAAATTTTAAGTATTGAGATAAAATGATATATATCAAAACTCTCGAAATGTATTATGATTATAAGGTTAATGTCTTTTGTGAGAATTAACGATGTTGAGATTTTACTTTTATCACTGTAATCTCCTCTCTTTTTTTTATTAATATAATATCTTTTAAATTGACTTATTTATGGAGTAAGTCGTAGAGTGAATCATACAAATATTCAATGTATTTTTTTCTTTATTTTTTTCTTCTATATCATGAATTGCGATGAATATCAATATTTAACGCAAAAAAGTGATATCAGAATTTGGTTTAAGATATTTACTACGAAGTTTAATATAGAAAAATTCAATAAAAAATAAGAAATTTCTATTTAACGAATAAGAGTTCGTATAATACTTACTCAATAATGGTTGAAAAGTACATTGAAGAATATCAAAGTTGAAGATATTACCAAAAATGTTTGAGAGAACCAGAAGACTATGCACATAACATTATTATTCTCAGTTTCATCGATAAGATACTCTATATGTTTATTTGTAAAATATCAACTTCAGAACTATATAAAAATTAGAAAAATAATATATGAGTAAGTTTATTTCAAACCGAGTTTATTTAAAACAAATTTTTTTTAATTTTTGAATGAAAGAAGATACAAATATAATTGACTATTTTAATACTTTCAATAAATTAATTTTTTAATTATTAAATATTGATGTTAAAAATAAAAATAAAAATAATGTAATTATTTTATTATTATTTCTATTTTAAAATTTATATAAGTTAATAGAAAAAATTATTAAAAGTGAAGGAGCAGTATCACGGGAGAAGGTGGCGAATGGGACGACTGTGGGTCACAAGGGGCTGCACCGACTGGATGGGCCGGTGCAGGCGCACAAGGCGAGGGTAAGGATCTTGGGGTCCAATGGCGTGCCTCTCGTGTCGGCGGTGGGACTCCACTGTGATCCTCACGATTCCATGAAGACGAAGACGAAGGAGACAGGTGAGATGGCGGGATGAGGCCCACGAATTCATGCAGTTCTGAAGCTTAATTTTCTTCGTGGCGATAAGAAACACAGTTAAACGTGGCTTTGAGATTCAACTTATAACCCACTCGCGTATCCTCATTTGTATGGAGTCGGGAATATAGAGTACGAAATAAAAGAGAATTTGGTGCAACAATTAAGTAATTATAAGTTCGAAATTTTAAAATATTTTATTAATTAAAATTTTAAGATATTTTATTTATTATAGAAAGTAAATTTTACTTTTAAATTGGGTTCTGTTAAGCTTGTCCTCTATTGCTTAATAATTGGAGTTGGATTAAATCAAGGACTAATTACTAACACCTTCTTAATTTGCATTAATTATGAAAAACCCTCTTTAGTTTCGTAATTATCTATATCACCCCCCTTTTCAAAGTATTTACCTACACCCCCGATTGTTAGTTAATCAAAAATTTATTCAAAAATTTCGATTTTGCCCTCCGTTATTTTTTCAATTAAACCTCTAAAAACTTATTATTTATTATTTAACTTCGGATATTTATAAATAACATCTCGAAATTATTTTGATTTATAAAAAGTCTTTCTCCCAAACTATTTACAAATAAACCCACAAAATATTTTTATTTATAAAAAAGTCCAAATATTTATAAACGAGCGGCGAGTGACGGTGGCGACGGCGGCGATGCACGGGCGACGACGCGCGAGCGTGGATGCTAGAGACCAACATGCGGGAGCGGACACTCGTGGTCGGTGCAGGGGCGCAGACGTCAGCCGGCGAGTGTCCCGCGAGAGGTCTATTCGTAAAATTTAGTTTTAAAATAAATAAAATTTGGACTTATTTTTAAATAAAAATATTTAAGAAATCTATTTTTAAATGTATAAATATTAAATCTATAATTTTAAATTTTAAGTTTTAAAACCTTCAATAACTTTTTTGTAAAATTTTATTTAAAACATGATAAAAAATTTAGACTTATTTATGAATAAAAATATTTAAGGGATCTATTTGTAAATGTGCAATATAAAACTTGTAATTTTAAATTTTAAGTTTTCAAACTTTCAATGACTTATTCATAAAATTTAGTTATAAAATAAATAAAATTTAGACTTATTTTTAAATAAAAATATTCAAGGGGTCTATTTTTAAATGTACAAATGTTAAATTTGTAATTGTAAATTTTAAGTTTGAAACCTTCAATGTTGTTTTTGTAAAATTTTATTTAAAATATGATAAAAAAATTTAGACTTATTTATAAATAAAAATATTCAAAGGATCTATTTGAAAATGTACAAACATGAAACTTATAATTTTAAATTTTAAGTTTTCCAACATTCAATGATTTATTCGTAAAATTTAGTTTTAAAATAAATAAAATTTGGACTTATTGATAAATAAAAATATTCAAGTGGTCTATTTTTAAATGTACAAATATTAAACTTGTAATTTTAAATTTTAAATTTTAAAATCTTCAATGTCTTTTTTGTAAAATTTAATTTTAAAAATGATTAAAATTTAGACTTATTTATAAAAAATATATTCAAGGAGTCTATTTTGTAAATGTACAAATATGAAACTTATAATTTCAAATTTTAAGTTTTAAAACCTTCAATATCTTCTTTGTAAAATTTTATTTAAAAAATAATAAATTTTGGACTTATTTATAAATAGATATGTTTTAGGGGTCTATTTATAAATGTACAAATATTAAACTTATAATTTAAAATTTTAAACCAAAAATTAAAAATTTAAACCTATTTTATTTTTTCAATTTAAATTTAATTATATTTAAATTTTAAAAAAAAAAATTGGAAGGAAAAATTGCAGTGACAAAGTCTCAGAATTCTTTGGTGCTGCTGTTGTATTATAATTACAACAATATAATGTGTGTTATTGTTGATAAAGTTAAAATCGTACAAGCACTTGATCATAGGGATTGAATAACAACATATCCTACATCATTAATTTTTTGTAGATCGCTAGTACCCTCCTTAGTACGAAAATATATTTTCAATGAGAAGGAAACAAAAAAATGACTATTGATCCCACGAAAAGTACTCTCACAAATCTTTCAGTCTGTACTAACAATTTATAAAATCAAAGCCAATAAATTGGATTGATGAGATGCACACATGGTAACCTTTCATAAAGAGAACTACATACTCAAATAAATAACCAATTTATTATAGTTATATGTTATTAAAATGTTCAAAATCTGCCCAAGATCCTCCTTGTCATTATCCTCTTAAGCATAATCAAACAAGTTAATTGATCCATATAATAAATTTAAATAAATTAATATTTGAATATCAACCAAAAAATGCAAAAAAAAAGAAAAAAAAACAACCATTTTTCTAGGTGTTGCCTCGGTAATCAGGGTCATTGATAGTGAACCAACAATCTAGAATGAAATAATTAACTTCCTAACATGCCACAGTGCTTTTGTTTGCTAAAGCAGTTAAGCAGATAAAGCCGCAATTTGTTTCTCACTTTCTTCAACCTACAAGCTCTTATAATAATTAACCAAAGCATTCCACCCTCCCGGACACATAAAACCATCAAGAGAGCTCTCCCTATTTCTTGCATATGTGCGCATCTATTGGAAGAACATGAAAAAAAATTAGAAATTACCTAACTTTTTCCTAAAATTTGAACTTGCAAAGTGCATGGGTTGATGTCTCCATACCTTTGTACTCGATATAAGGAGAAAATCTTGTGCACGGGAAGGATAAAAAAATGTCATCTTCTTCTCTTGTGTATCATAGGCTGCTACCTAGAAGTATCAAAAGATAGAATTATGTCATTACCTATTGATGAAGAGAACTATTACACAACCAAATAGCCTTAGGATCTTACATAATTTAAGAAAACTATTTTGAAAAACCTAGAGAGCTAACGGTGAATCCAAGCTTAGATATGACAAACCCCAGAGGTCACAGCCAAACGAATTCTGAGACCTAGCATCTATATAAAAATTGGAAGGAAAAAAATGAATAACTTCATTAGATCAAAGAAATTGCTAAACTTGCATCTAGATCAAAATGTTAGATTCCATTTTTACTTTCGAACGTAGACATCTTTCTCTTATAGAAGGATTAATTAAGTCTCTAA
This sequence comes from Trichopus zeylanicus subsp. travancoricus, assembly GCA_005019695.1. Taxonomy (NCBI): domain Eukaryota; kingdom Viridiplantae; phylum Streptophyta; class Magnoliopsida; order Dioscoreales; family Dioscoreaceae; genus Trichopus; species Trichopus zeylanicus. The sequence continues at coordinate 250,658 of RXID01014997.1, forward strand.
GTTTTAAAGTTTCCAACAATATTTTATCACCTTCTTGAAATCCAGCAGCTTCAAGTCATCTATGTTGATAGTAACATACTTTGGCATCATGCATGCATAATTGATAAGAAGGGGCTGGTCAGGTAGTCGGGAGGGGGGGGGTGGGTCAGTCGGGGTTGTCAGACTCGTTTTTCGGGGCAAGGGCGGGGGTCGAGACGTGCACAAGGTGGGGGCGGGGGGTGGGTAGTGGGTCCGATGGTTTGTCGCGGAGGGTTGGTGGTGGTGGGCGCGTCGGTGGGGGCGCCGAAGTCCATTAGGCGCAGGTGGCTCACAGACGCCGGGCTGAAGGGCGCTGCAGGCCCGCCTCAAGCAGGCGGCCAGGCAAAAAGAGCCAACCACCTCCTCCCACCCCCCACCCCCACACCCCCCTTTTTTCTTCTTCGTGCTCGCCGGCCTCGGCCTCAAAGGAAGGGGGGCAGCTTGCAGACACCGGTGCGAGGGCGTGCGGCGCGGACGCCCCGAGACTGCCACCTGGCCTTGCTAGGGGTGTGCACTATTCGGTTTTAACCGAACCGAACCGACCGACCGAAACCGAATAACCAATTCGGTTCTCGGTTCGGTTTTGGTTTTGAAAAAAAAAAAATTTAAATTTCGGTTCGGTTTCGATTTCTGATTTTCGAAAACCGTAAAAACCGAACCGAACCGAATTATATATATATATCTATATACTGCGATTTTGGTTTTGGTTTTGGTCTAATCGGCTCGAACAGACCGGACCGCCTATATAATCTCCGTTTTCAGCAGAGCGGTTCGCCACTTCGTCGAGTCGACGCCTGCTATTCTGCTAACCCTAACCCTAACCCTCTCGGCGCTCTTGCTCTGGCTCTCGCCGCTCTCGCTCTCGCCGCTCTTGCTCTCGCCGATCTCGCTCTGGCTCTCACCGCTCTGGCTCTCGCCTCTCTCACTCTCGCCGCTATCGCTCTGGCTCTCGCCGCTCTGGCTCTCGCCTCTCTCGCTCTCGCCGCTGCGGACCTGCGGTGCTGCGCCTTCATCCCACCAGCTTTCGTCCACCCCCGGACGCCCCTGGCCCTCCTCCTCTGAGGACTGAGGTTCTGAGTCCCGACGCGGCGACGCCTCTCTCTGGTCGAGGCTCTAAGTTTCAATCTCTCATTTTTCTACGAGTCTACGACGGATTAAGCTGCAAGGTGAGGGTATTTAGGGTTGATTTTTTGTGAAATTAAATTAGGGTTTTTTGATTTCATACGATTTTATTGTTAATCCTTTCGTCCACGGTCCACCCCCGGACCACCCCCCTCCTCCTCTCCTCTGAGCTTCAATCTCTCATTTTTCTACAACGGATTAAGCTGCAAGTTGAGAGTATTTTGTAAATTATGAAATTTAGGGTTGATTTTTTGTGAAATTAAATTAGGGTTTTGTGAAATTAGGGTTCTACAACGGCATCATCGGGATCAAATTGCAAGGTTAGGGTTGAATTTTGTGAAATTAAATTAGGGTTTTTTGATTTCATACAATTTAATATGTAATTTTGTATATTTCTATTAACAGATGTTGAACCAGGATGACAGTCAGCAGCTTTCAAGCACAAATCCAGTTATTCCAAGTCCAATGCCTATTTCTGCCTTGCAGGAAAGTTCTGCGCCTATGACTATCGAAGTTGCAAATGAGAGCAATGTATCCAACTATTATTTTGCAGTAGCAGCCAAGCAGGTTGATGCCTGAGGGGAGACATCTTCGTTTTTGATGATGCATTAAAGCCATCTGAGCCTCTTGAATTTTTGCTTTTATTTGAGGTTTTTTTTGTCTTTGGTGTTTTGATGCGGAGGTGTTCCAATGGTCCCCTACTCTGTTCGGTTCGGTTCGGTTCGGTTTTAACCGAATGCACACCCCTACTTGTAGCAATGGCATGGTTGTTTGGATGGCCTGTGAAGGCAACCACTACCTACCATTCGCTCACGGGGACAGCCAGAGAGGGATGCTGGGTATGACAGTATAAGGCGAATATGACGGTATGACCCTCTTGGAATTGTTTTATGATTTTTTAATGATATTTGTTGAATTTTTCATAAGCTGTTTGAGGCGATGAAGATGTTGAATCATTGGCTCATTGCCATATGCTATGCTCGCATATGGGCAAGTGACTGATTGGACGATTGTCTCATTCTTTGGCTTCACCCTAGTAATGTTATGCTGTTTGGAAGTTGGAACTTC
>RXID01014998.1:0-45000 GCA_005019695.1 Trichopus zeylanicus subsp. travancoricus
TACTACTACTACTAGTGCCACTACTACTCCAACTTCAAGTCGTACAACCATGACTACTACTACCACTACTAATACTACAACTACTACTATTATAACTACTAATACTACTGCTGCTACTACTACTACCACTATAACTACGACACCTACTTTTGCTACTACTGCTACGACAACTGCTTCTACTACTATTGCTACTACTACTACCACAAACACTACTCCGCTACTACTACTGCTACTAACACTACTACTATTATTGTTGCTATTGTTACTACTACTACTACTAATCCTATGACTGCCACAACTTGTACTTCTGCTGGTTCTACTACTGCTTGTACTATAATTGCTATTTTAACTACTAGTACTACTGCTGCAACAACTACTACTACTGTTGCTGCAGCAGCAGCTACTACCACTACTGCTACTACTAATACTACAACAACTATTACTACTACCACTGCTACTACTGCTATTGCTGCTACTTCTACCACCACCACTACTATTAGTAAAATAACTACTACTGCTATTACTACTACTACTCTGGCTAATACTACTACTAGTGCTACTACTACTACTACTATTGCTACTACTATTACTACTATGGCAACTACTACTACTACTACTGCTACTACAGTTGCTACTACTGCTACAGCTATTACTACCACTACTACTAATGCCGCTGCTGCTACTGCTGCTAAAACTACTGCTTCTCCTCCTCCTCCTCCTCCTCCTACTACTACTACTACTTCTTCTACTGTAACTGCTACTACTACTATTACTAATGCTGATGCTGCTATTACTGCTACAACTATTTCTTCTACTACTACTATTGCTACTACTAATGTAACCAGTACACTTGCAACTACTATTACCACTACTGTTGTAGTTACTGTTGCTGCTACTACCACTACAATTGCTACTACTAATCCTGCTACTACTACTATAGCTACTACTACTATTATGGCTACTACTGCTATTGTTGTTTCTGGTATAACTATTACTACTACTATTATTATTATTAGCACTGTTACTATGACTATTACTATAGCCATAATTTTTATTACTACTACTACCACTTCTGCTTCTACTTTTGGAGCTAGTACTTCTAGTTCTGCAACAATGTCTACTACTACTTATGCTACTACCACCACCACCACTACTACTAATGCTATTACCACCACTACTACTATTATTATTACTACTACTACTACTACAGCTATTGCTACAACTACTACTGCTACTAGAACTACTACTACTACTACAACCGCTACTGCTTCTACTACTAACACCACATTTGTGATTACTTCTGGTACTACTTCTGCTACTACTACAACAATAATAAAAACAACTACTACTACCACTACTACTCCAGCTACTACAACTACTATAGCCAAGATAACTACTACAACTATTACTATTACCATAACTAGTAGTAGTTGTAGAAGTAGTTGTAGTAGCAGTAGTAGTGGTAGCAGTTGTAATAGTAGTAGTTGTTGTTGTAGTTATTGTAGCAGTAGAAGTCATAGTAGCAGTTGAAGAAGTTGTAGTATTTTGAATAGTGGCAAAAGTAGGGGATGGAGATGGAATAGTAATAGCAAAAGTAGAAGTTGTAGTAGTCATTATAGTAGTCACAGAAGTATTATTAGCAAACTAGTAGTAGTAAGAGGAGAAGGAGTAATAGGAGTAGCAAAAGAAGTAATAGTAGTAGTAGGAGTTGCAGTTGTACTGGTAGTGGTAGTCGTAGTAGCAGTATTGGAAGTAGCAATAATAGTAGTAGTAGCAATAGTAATAGCAGTAGTTGGAGTATTAGTTATAGTAGGAGTAGTAGTAGTAGTAGTAGCAATAGTATCAGAAGTAGTTATAGCAATAGTAGAAGTAATATGAGTAGTAGTAGTAGCAGTAGTAGCAGTAGTTGTTGTAGCAACAGTAGCAGTTGCAGTATTAGTGGTAGTATTGGTTGTATTGGTAGTGGTTGCAGTAGTAGTAGTAATTATAGTAGTGGTTATAGTAGTTGTAGTTGTTGTTGTAGTAGTAGCAGCAGCAGCAGTTGTTGTTGTAGTTGTTGTGGTTGTAGTAGTAGCTGTAGCAGTTGTAGTATTGGTTGTTTTGTTATAGTAGGAGGAGGAGTCGCATAGTAGTGGTAGCAGTAGTAGTAGTAGTAGTATTAGTAGTAGTAATAGTAGCAGTAGAGGAAGTAGCAATAGTAGTAGTACTAGTAGATGTATTAGTAAGAGTAGTTGCAGTAGTTGTAGGAGTACTAGTAGTAGTACCTGTAGTGAAAGTAGACATAGTAGTCATAGTAGTAATAGTAAGAGAAGCAGTCATAGCAGTAGTAGTAGTAGAAATAATAGGTGAATTTGTTGTTGTAGTAGTAGTAGCAGTAGTAGTGGTAGTATTAATAGTAGTAACAATAGTGGTGGTTGGAGTAGTAGCTGCGCTTATTGTAGTAGTTGTGTAGTGGTATTGTAGTAGTAATTGCCTTAGTAGTAATAGAAGTAGTAGCAGCAGTAGTAGCAGTTTTAGTAGTTGAAGCAAGAGTAGTAGTAGTAGTAGCAGTATTAGGAGTAGTATTAGTACTGGTGGTAGTTGTGGTAGTAGTAGAAGTTGTTATTGTCATCGTCGTAGTGGTAGTAGTTATTGTAGTAGTAGGAGTAGTAGTTGTTGTAGTTGCAGTAGTGGTAGTAGTAGTTATAGTAGTAGTTGTTGTAGTTGTAGTAGTGGTAGTAGTAGTTATAGTAGTAGCAGTAGTAGTAGTAGTAGTAGTAGCAGCAGCAGCAGCAGCAGGAGTAGTAGTAGTAATTGTAGTAGTAGAGGTAGATTTAGTAATAGTTATTGTAGTAGTAGTATTAGCAGTAGAAAAACTTGTATTTCTAGTTGTAGTTATGGTAGGAGGTGGAGTCATAATATTAGTGGAAGAAGTAGTTTTAGAAGTAGGAGGAGTAGTAGTAGTAGTAGAAGTAGTATTAGTAGTAGTAGTACTAACGAAGTAGCAACAACAACAGTAGTAGTAGGTGTATTAGCAAGAGTAGTTGTAGTAGCAGAAGGAGTACTTGTAGTAGTAGCAATAGTCATCATAGAAGTAGTAGTAGTAATACTAGTAACAGAAGTTGTAGTAGTAGTTGTAGTAGTACTAGTAGAAACAATTGGAGTAGTTGTTGTTGTAGTAGTAGTAGTAGTAGTGGTAGTAGTATTAATAGTAGTAATGGTAGTAGCTGTTGGAGTAGTAGCAAAATTTGTAGTGGTAGTTGTAGAGGTAGTGTAGTGTTTAGTAGCTATATTAGTAGCAGTAGTAACAGTAGTAGTTGCAGTAGTAGTAGCAGGATAAGTAGTAGTAGTAGTAGCAGTAGGAGGAGTAGAAGTAGTAGTTGTAGTTGATGTAGTAGTAGTAGAAGTAGAAGTAGCAGTAGTAGTAGCAATAATATAAGTAATAGTAGTGGTAGTAAGACTAGTAGCCGAAGTAATGGTAGAAATTATTTTAATAGTAGGATTAGAAGTAGTAGTAGTAGTTATAGTGGCAGCAGCAGCAGTAGTAGTAGTAGTTGTTGTTGTTGTTGTTGTAGTAGTCATAGTAGTAGAGGTAGTAGTAGTAGTTGTAGTTGTCATAGTCATAGTAGTAGTAGTAATTGTAGTTGTGGTAGTAGTAGAAGAAGTAGTAGTAGTAGTGGTAGTTGAAGTAGAAGTATTAGCAACTATTGTAGTAGTACTACTAGTAATAATAGTAGGAGTAGTAGTAGTTGAAGTAATAGTGTAGGTAGTTTTTGTAGTAGTGTAGTTGTTGTCGCTGTAGTAGTAGTAGCAGTAGTAGAGGTAGTAGTAGTAGTAGTAGTTGCAGTAGTAGTAGTAGAAGTCATTATACTTGTAGTAGCAGGAGTGTAGTAGTAGCAGTAGTAGTGTAGTGCTAGGAGTTATTGTAGAAGTAGAATTAGAAGTAGACCTAGAAGTTGTAGTCGTAGTACTAGTAGCAGTTATTATTGTAGTAGTAGTTGTAGCTGCCGTAGTTGTAGTTGTATTACTAGCAGTAGTAGTACTAGTAGTAGTAGGAGTAGCCGAAGGAAGAGCAGTCGTAGCAGTTGGAGTTGTTGTAGTAGTAGTAGTAGTAGTAGCAGTCGAAAAAGTAGCCGTAGTAGTAGTAGTACTAGTTGTACTATTAGTAAGAGTAGTTGTTGAAGCAGTAGGAGTACTAGTAGTTGTAGCAGTAGTGGTAGTAGACATAGTATTAATAGTAGTAGTAGTAATAGTAGTAGTAGTAGTAGAAGCAGTAGTAGTAGTACTAGTAATAGTTGGTGTATTTGTAGTGGTAGTAGTAGTAGTGGAAGTAATAAGCATAGTAATAGTAGTAGTTGTTCGAATTGTAGCAGTGCTTCTCGTAGTAGTAGTTGTAGTAGTGTAGTAGTAGTAGCTGTATTAGTAGTAGTAGAGGTAGTTGTAGTAGCAGTAGTAGCAGTATTAGTTGTAGTAGTTTTGGCAGGGTTAGTGGTAGCTGTAGTGGTAGCCTTTGCGGGAGTAGTAGTAGTACTGGTAGTAGTCGTAGTAGTTGTCGAAGTAGCGGTTGTAGTTGTAGTAATAATAGTTGTTATTGTTGTTGCAGTATTAATATTAGTAGTTGTTGTATTTGAACTACTAGTAGTAGTAGTACTAATTGTAGTAGTAGTAGTACTAGTAGCGGAAGTAGTACTTGTGTTGATAGTTGTCGTTATGGTAGGAGGAGGAGTCATAGTATTAGCGGAAGAAGTAGTTGTAGTTATTGGAGTACTAGTAGTACTAGAAGTTGTATTAGTAGTAGTAGCAGTAGATTAACTAGCAGCAGCAATAGTAGTACTAGTAGTAGTATTAGTAAGAGTTGTTGTAGTAGCAGTATGAGTACTTGTAGTAGTAGTAGTAATCGTAGTAGAGGTGGTAGTAGTAGTAGTAGTAGTAGAAGAAGAAAAAGATCGTGTAGTTGTAGTAGTAGTAGTAGTAGTAGAAGAAGAAAAAGATCGTGTAGTTGTAGTAGTAGTAGTAGTAGCAGTGGTGGTATTAATAGTAGTAATGGCAGTAGTTGTTGGAGTAGCAACAGCAGCGCTTGTAGTAGTAGTTGTAGTAGTATTGTAGTAGTGGTAGCTGTATTAGTAGTAGTACAGGCAGTAGCAGTAGCAAGAGTAGAAGTAGGAGTTGTAGTAGCAGCAGCAGGAGGAGTAGTAGTCGTAGTGACTGTAGGAGTAGTAGTAGTTGTAGTTGTAGTAATATAGTAGAAGAGGGAGTTGTAGTAGTTGTAGTAGTAGTAGTAGTAGTACTAGCAGTAATATAAGTAGTAGTAGCGGTAGTAATACTGGTAGGTGAAGTAATGGTAGAAATTGTTTTATGAGTAGGAGTAGAAATAGTGGCAGTAGTTGCAATAGTAGTAGTAGTAGTAGTAGTAGTTGCCATATTAATAGTAGTAGTAATAATAGTAGTAGTAGTAGTAGTACTATAAGGAGTTGCAGTAATAGTAGTTATAGTAGAGGTAGTAGTAGTAGTAATACTAGTTGTAACATTTGTAGGAGTAGTAGCAGTTAAAGTAATAGTAGAAGTCATTTTAGTAGTAGTGTAGTTGTAGCAGCAGTAGTTGTTGTTGTTGTAGTAGAGCTATTAGTAGTAGTAGTGATGGTCATTATACTAGTAGTAGCATGAGTAGTAGTAGTAGCAGTAGTAGTGTAGTAGAAGAAGTAGTTGTTGGAGTAGAAGTAGAAGTAGAAGTGGTGCTAGAAGTTGTAGTGGTAGTAGTAGTAGCAGTTGTTGTTGTTATTATAGTAGTGGCAGTAGTAGTACTAGTAGCAGTAGCAGCAATCGAAGTTGTCATAGTAGTACTAGCAGCAAGAGTAGTAGTAGTAGCTGTTGTAGTTGTTGTAGTAACGGTAGTAGTAGTAATGGTAATAGTAGCTATAGTAATGGTAGTGGTAATTGCAGTAGTAGTTGTACGAGTAACAGTAGCAGTAGTAGTAGTAGTAGTAATAGTAGTAGTAGCTGTAGAAGTAGTTTTTGTAGAACTACTAGTAGTAGTAGTAGTAGTCGTCGTCGTCTTGGTGGTGGTGGTGGTAGTAGTAGTAGTAGTAGAAGTAGTATTAGTTATAGTAGTAGTAGTGGTAGTAGCAGTTGCAGTAGTGGTACTAGGAGTAGCAGCAACAGTAGTGCTAGTAGAAATAATAGTAGTAGCAGTAGTAGTGGTAGTAGTATCCGCAGTAGTAATAATTGTAGTAGTAGTAGCATTTGTAGTTGTGGTTGCAGTAGTAGTAGTAGATGTAGTAGTAGTAGTAGTAATAGCAGTTATAGTAGTTGTAGTTGTTGTAGTATTAGTTATAGTAGTAGTAGCAAGAGTAGTTGTAGTGGGAGGAGAAGTTGTGGTAGTAGTAGTTGTAGTAGTTGTCGCGGCAATAGCTGCAGCAGCAGTAGTAGTAGTACTAGCAGTAGTGGTACCGGTAGTAGTATTAGTAATAGTAGCAATAGTTGTAGTAGTTATCGTAGTAGTAGTTGTAGTAGCGGAAGCAAGAGTAGTAGTAGTAGAAGAAGAAATTATAGTAGTATCAGTAGTGGTAGCCGCAGCAGTTGTATTGGTAGTAGTTGCAGCAACAGCAGAAGCAGTAACATTAGTGTCTGTAGAATTATTACTAGAAGTAGTGGTAGGAGCAGTAGCAGAAGAAGTAGTAGAATTTGTGGCAGTAGCAGTATTACTAGAAGTAGTAGTAGTAGAAATAGCTATAGTTGTAGCAGCAGCAGTAATAGCTGTAGTAGCAGTTGGAGAAGTAGTAGTAGTTGTGGTTGTAGTAGGAGTAGTTGTTGTTGTCATAGTAGTAAACAGCAGCAACTGTAGTAGTAGTATTAATAGTAGTATTTGTTGTAGTATTAGTAGCAATTGTAGTATTAGTAGTAGTAGTAGTAGTAGTAGTAGTAGCAGGAACACACAACAGAAGTATTAGTGTAGCAGTTGTTGTTGTAGTAGTAGTAGTAACTATAGTAGCAGTAATAGTAGTTGTAATAGCAGTAGTAGTTGTAGTTATTGTTGTACTAGTAGTAGCAGTTGTAGTAGTAGTAGTTGTTGTAGTAGTAGTAGTGGTAGTAGTAGTAGTAGTAGTAGTAGTATTAGTAGCTACAGTAATAGTACTTGTAGCAATAGTAGTGGTAGTGGTAGCAGAAGTAGTAGTAGAAGCTATAATAATAGTTGAAGTATCTAGTAGTAGTAATAGTAGTCGTAATAGTAGTAATAGTAGTAGTAGTAGTAGTAGCAGTAATATTAGTAGTAGTTGCAGTAGTAGTAGTAGAAACAGTAGTAGTCGTAGCTGAAGTAGTGGTAGTCAGAGAAGTAGTAGTTATAGTAGAAGCAAAAATTATGGCAGCTATAATAGTACTAGGGGTAGTAGTAGTAGTAGTAGTATTAGTAGCAGCAACAACAATAGTAGTTGTAGTAGTAGCGGTAGTAGCTGTGGTAATAGAGGGAGAAGTAGTAGTAGAAGCAGTAGCAGTAGTTGAAGTAGAGTTGTAGTAGTTTTAGTTGTAGTAGAAGTAGGAATTGTAGAACAAGTTGTAGTAGTTGTAGTCGTAGCAGAAGTCGTAGTAATAGTAGTAGCAGCAGTAGGGGTAGAAGTAATAGCACAAGTAGTAATTGTAGTATTTGTAGTAGTCATAGCATTCGTAGTAGTAGGAGAAGTAGTAGCGGAAGTCATAGTGGTTGCAATAGTAGTAGAAGTAGTAGTAAGAGCATCAATAGTAGCCGCTGTAGTCGTAGTAGTAGTAGCAGTACCAGAAGTAGTAGTAGCAAAAGGAGTAGCAATAGTTTTAGTAGTAGGAGTAACAATAGCAGCAGCAGAAGTAGAAGTGGTAGTAGTAGCTGTAGTAGTTGGAGTATGAATACTAGCTATTGAGGTAGTAGTGGTAGTGTAAGTAGGAGCTTTAGTAGTTATGGTAGTAGCAGTCATGGTATTAGGAAGTGTAGTACTTGTTGTCATAGTAGCTGTACCGTTGGGAGGGCTTGTATCAATAGTAGTAGTCGTTGGAGCTGTATTAGTAGGAGTTGTAGTAGCAGCAGTTGTAGAACTAGCAAAAGTAGCAGAAACAGTAGTAGTAGGAGTAGTAGTAGTAGTAGTACGAGCTGCAATAGAGTTGTACAAGTAGCAGTTATAGTAGCAGTAGTTGAAGTAGTAGTAGTAGTAGTAGTAGGAGTACTTTTAGTAGTTGTTATCGTAGCTATAGTGGGAATAGTAGCAGTAGTTGTACTGGTAGGAGTAGTAGTAGCAGTTGTAGTAGCAGAAGCAGTAGTCAAAGGAGTACCAGTTGTATTAGTAGTAGGGTTAGTAGCTGTAGTATTATTAGTAGGGGTAGCAGTAGTAGTATTAGTTGCTGTAGTAGTAGTAGTAATAATAGTAGTGTTATTAGTAGTAGTAGTAGTAGTAGTACTAATAGTAGTAGTACTAGTAGTAGTAATACTTGTAGTAGTAATAGTAGTAGTAGCAGTAGGAGAAGTAGTAGAAGTAGTAGTAGTAGTAGCTGTCGTTGTTGTTGTAGTAGTAGTAGTAGTAGAGATAATAGCGGTAGTAGCAGTACTAATAGTCGTAGTTGTTGTAGTAGTAGTTGTAGTAGTAGTAGAAATTATAGTAGAGGTAGCAATAGTAGCAGAAGTATTAGTGGTAGTAGTCATGGCAGCTCTAGTAGTTGTAGTAGTTGTAGTAGTAGTAGTAGCAATAGTTGCAGAAGCAGCAGTTGTTTTAATAGTAGTAGTAGTCGCAAGAGTCGAACTTGTAGTAGTAGTAGTAGTCGTAGGCGTAGCAGTAGCAATGGTGGTAGTTGTAGTAGTAGTTATAGTAGAAATAGTAGTTGTAGTTGTAGTAGTAGTAGTATTAGCTGTAATAGTACATTAGTAGTTGTACTATTAGTGATAGCAGCAGCAGCAGCAGTAGTAGTAGTAGTAGTACAAGTAGTAGAAGTAGTTGTTATTGTTGTAGTAGTAGAAGCAGTAGCTGTAGTAGTAGTCGTAGTAGCGGTAGTATTCGTAGAAGTCATAGCAGTTGTAGTAATTGCAGCCGTAGTAGTAGCAAAAGTTGTGATAGGAACAGTAGTAGCCGCCTTATTAGTAGTAGCGGTATTTGAAGTAGCAGTACTTGAAGGAGCAGGTGCAGTCGTAGTAGTAGTAGCTGTAGTATTAGTGATAGGTGCAGCATGAGGAGTAGTAGTAGAAGAAGTAGTAGTAGTAGCAATAGTAGCAGAAATAGTAGCATTAGTAGTAGCAGTAGTCAAAGTAGTAGTAGTAGTAGTAGTAGTAGCAGTAGCAGTAGTAGTAGTAGTAGAAGTAGTTGGAGTTTTAGTAGGAGTAGTAGTAGCAGTATTAGTACAAGTAGTTGGGGTAGTAGTAGCAGCAGCAGCAGCAGTAGTAGTAGTAGTAGCAGCCACAACTGGAGTTAAAGTAGTAGTGGTAGTAGTATAAATAATAGTAGTAGAAGTAGTAGAAATAGTAAGACTAATAGTAGTAGTAATAGTATTTGTAGTAGTAGAAGTAGTAGTAGAAGTAGTAGCAACAGTAGCAGAAGTGTTAGTAGAAGTAGTATTAGTAGTAGTAGTAGTTGTTGTAGTAGTAGTAGTAGTAGTAGCATTGGTAGTTCTAGTAGTAGTAGGAGGAGGAGGAGGAGGTGGGGGAGGAGAAGGAGGAGGAGGAGTAGTAGTAGCAGTAGTAGTAGTAGTAGGTGTGTTGGAGTAGTAGTATTAGTAATAGTAGTAGGGGAAGTAGTAGTAGTTGGAGTAGTCATAATTGTAGTAGTTGTAGTAGTAGTCGTAATGGGAGTGTAGTATTGGTGGTAGTAGTTTGAGTAGTAGTCGGACAAGTCGTAGGAGTGTTAAGAGTAGTAGTAGTAGAAGGAGCAGTACTAGCAATAGTAGTTGTGGGAATAGGAGTTGTGGTAGCAGTGCCAGTCGCAATAGTAGTAGTAGTAGCAGTAGCTGTAGCAGTAGTTTCAATAATAGTAGGAGCATTAGTAGTTTAAGTAATAGTTGCAGTAGTAGTCGTTGTAGTAGTTGTTGTAGTAGTAGAAGTAGTAGTAGGAGGAGTAGCAAGACGAGTAGGAGTTGGAGTAGTAGTAGTAATAGTAGTTGTACTAGTAGCCGTAGCAGCAGTAGTGGTAGGAGTGGTAGTTGTAGTAGTTGTTGTGCGAGGAGTATTAAGAGTGGTAGTTGTAGCAGTTGTTGTGCGAGGAGTATTAACAGTTGTAGTTGTAGTAGTTGCAGGAATAGTTGTAGTCGAGTTAGTACTATTAGTAGTAGTTGTAGTGTTAGTTGTAGAAGTAGGAGTAGTAGTACTTGTAGCAGAAGTAATAGTTGTAGGAGTTGTGTTAGAAGTAGCAAAAGGAGTTGTTGTAGTAGTAGTAGTAGTAGTATTTTTTGTAGTAATAATTGTAGTTGTTAGAGTAGTAGCAGTGCTAGTAGTAGTAGTTGTAGTAGTAGTGTAATACTAGTAGTGGCTGCAGCTATAGTAGTAGTAGAAGTCATAGTAGTAGCAGTAGCAATAGCAATAATAGTCGTAGGAGTAGTACTAGTAGCAATAAGAGTAGTAGTGGTGGTAGTAGTTGTTGTAGAAGTAGGAGTAGTAGCTGTAGTAGTTGCAGTGGTAGTAGTAGTCATAGTTGAAGTAGTAATATTAGCATAAGTAGAAGTAGTAGTAGTAGTATTAGTAGCAGTAGTGTAGTACAAGTTGGAGTAGTAGTAGTAGTAGTAGTAGTAGCAGCAGCAGCAGTAGTAATAGCAATAGTCATAGTAATAGGCATAGTAGTTATAGCAATAGTAGTAGTTGTAGTAGTAGTAGTGCAGTAGTATAGTAGTAGCAGCAATAGTAGTTGTAGTAGTAGTTGTAGTAGTTGTACTAGTACAAGTAGAAGCAGTAGTAGTCATAATCATAGTAGTCGTAGTAGGAAGAGTAGTAGCAGTGGTAGTAGTAGTAGGTGTAGTAGTCTTAGTAGTTGTTGCGGTACTAAGTAGTAGTAATAGTTGTGGTAGAAGTGGTAGTTGTAGAAGTAGTTGTCGTAGTAGAAGCAATAGTTGGAGTTATAGTAGGAATAGCAGTTTGCATAGGATTAGTTGTAGTAGTAGTAGTAGTAGTAGTAGCAGTGGTAGTTGTAGAAGTAGTAGTAGGAGGAGTAGTAGTAGTAGTAGTTGCAGTAGTAGTAGTAGTAGTAGTAGTTGTAGTTGCAGTTGTTGTTGTAGTAGTAGTTGTTGTTGTTGTTGTTGTTATAGTAGTAGCAGAAGTAGTAGTAGTATTAGCCGTAGTTGTGGCTATAGAAGTATTAGTAGTAGCAGTAGCACTGGTATTAATAGTAATACTAGTGGTTGCAGAAGTACCATTAGTAGGAGTAAAAGCAATTGTACTAACCGAAGTAGTAGTAGTAGTAGCAATTGTAAGAGTAGTTGTGGTTGTAGCAATAGTAGCAGCAGCAGCAGTAGTAGTTGTTGTAGCAATAGTAGCAGCAGCAGCAGTAGTAACAGTAGTAGTGCAAGTAGTTGTAGTAGTAGTAGCAGCAATAGTAGTAGTAGTAGTAGTAGCAAGAGTAGTAGCAGAAGTACTAGTAGCAGTAGCAATAGCTATTATAGTTGCAGTAGTAGCAGTAGTAGTTGAAGGAACAGTAGTAGTAGTAGTGGTGGTGGCAGTTGGAGCAGTATTAGGAGTAGCAGTACTAAGAGTTAGTAGTTGTTGCAGTTGTAGTAGTGGTGGTTGTAGTATTTGTTATAGTGGCAGCAATTGTGGCAATAGTAGTAGCAATAATAGTAGCAGCAAAAGTAATAGTTGCAATAGTAGTGGTAGTAGTTATTATTGTTGTAGAAGCAATAACTGTAGTAGTACTGGTGGTGGTACTAGTAGTAGCAGTTGTAGCAGTAGTAGAAGTAGAAGTAGTAGTAGTAGTAATAGTTGTTGTAGTAGTAGTAGTGGTGGTTGTAGCTGTTGTAGTAGTAGTAGTAGTGGGAGTAGTAGTAGTGGTGGTAGTGGGGGTGGTAGTAGTGGTACTAGTGCGAGTAGTAGTTGGGATACGTTTGGGAGAATGAATATTAGTTGGAGTAGTAGTCTTTGTAGTAGTATTAGTAGTAGTAGTAATTGTAGTAGGTGTAGTAGTAGCAGTAGTGGACGTCATAGTAGTAGTATTAGTAGGAGGAGGAGGAGTAGTAGTAGTAACAGTAGCAGCAAGATTATTAGTTGTAGTAGTAGTGGTACTAGTAGTCATAGTAATTGTACGAGTAGTAGTAGTAGCAGTCATAGTAATATTTTTAGAAGTAGAAGTAGTAGTGGAAGTAGCAATAGGAGTATTACTCATAGTAGTAGTAGCAGTAGCAGTGGTAGTAGTAATATAGTAGTGTTAGTACGAGTAGTAGTAGTAAAAGTCGTAGTAGTGGTAATTATGGAAGTATTGGTTGGAGTAGCAGCAGTTGTAGCAGTAGTTATAGTAGTAGTAGTAGCAATAGCACTAGAAGTAGTAGTAGTGGTAGTGGTAGTTTTAGAAGTACGAGTAGTAGTACAGGTAGTAGTAGTAGTTGTTGTTGTAAACTAGTAGCAGTAGTAGCAGCAGCAGTAGAAGTAGGAGTTGTAGTAGTAGTCGTAGAAGTCGTACTAATAAGAGTAGTAGTAGTATTTGTAGTACATGTAGTACTAGTAGTAGTGGTAGTTGTTGTTGTTGTTATTGTTGTAGTAGTAATATCAGCAGCAGTAGGAGTAGTTGTAGTTGTAGTAGTAGTAATAGTAGTAGTGGTAACAGTAGAAGCAGTAGTAGAACTAGTAGTAGTAGTGGTGGTAGTAGTAGTAGTAGTAGTAGTAGTAGTAGTAGTAGTAGTAGTAGTAGTAGTAGTAGTAGTAGTAACAGTAGTAGTAGTAGTAGTAGGAGAAGTAGTTGTAGTAGGAGTAGCCATAGCAACAAAAGCAATAGAAGTATTAGCTGCAATAGCAGTAGTAGTAATAGCAATAGCAGTAGTAGCAGAGGTTGTTGTAATAGTGGCAGAAGCCGAAATTGAGGTAGTAGTACTAGTAATAGGAGTAGTAGTAGCAATAGTAGTAGTGGAAGAAGTAGCTGTACCGGTGGAAGTAGAAGCAACAATCGTAGTAGAAGTAGTAGCAGTAGTAGTAGTAATGCAGGTAGTAGTAGTAGCAGTAGTAGTTGTTGTTGTTGTTATTGTAGTAGTAGCAGTAGTACTTGTAGTAGTAGTTGTTGTTGTCCTCCTTTTTGTTGTAGAAGTAGTAGTGGTCATACTAGCAGTATTAGTAGCAGTAGAAGTAGAAGAAGTAGTAGTAGTAGTAGTATTAGTTATAGTAGCAGTAGTAGTAGGAATAGTAGCAATAGTTGTAGTACTAGTAGTAGTTGTTGTTGTTGTTGTAGTAGTAGTAGTAGTAGTAGTGGTAGTAGTACTAGTTGCAATAGTAGAAGTAGGACTAGAAGTAGAAGTAGTAGTAGTAGAAGCAATAGTTGTTGAAGTAGTAATAGCGGTAGCAGTAGTAAGAGTAGTAGTAGTAGCAGTTGTAAGCGTAGTAGCAGTAGTGTTAGTGGTAGTAGCAAAAGTAGTCACAGAAGTAGTAGCAATAGTAGTTGTTGTAGTAGTAGTAGGACACAGAAGTAGTTGGAGTAGTAGTACTAGTTGTGTAGTTTTGGTAGTAGTAGTAGTGGCAGTCGCTGTAGTAGTAATAGTAGTGGTCTTAGTAGCTGTATTAGTAACAGCAGCAGCAACAGTAGTAGTAGTAGTGGTAGTAGTAGTAGTAGCAGTAATTGTTGTAGCAATAGGAGTAGTAGTAGTTGTAGCAGAAATAATTATCATAATAACAGCTATAGCTGCAACAGCAGTAGTTGTAGTAGCGGTAGTAGTAGTAGTAGTGATAGTAGTAGCAGTAGTAGTGATAGTAGTAGCAGTAGTAGTAGCAATTGTATTAGCAATAATTGTGTTAGCAGTACTAGCTGTAGCTGCGATAGTAGTAGTAGCAATAGCAGTAGTAGTAGTGGCATTAGTACTACTAGTAGAAGAAGTGGTAGTCTTAAAAGAAATAGTAGCAGTGGTAGCAGTCGTAGTAGTAGTTGTTGTAGAAATACTGGTAGTTGTGGGAGCAGTAGTAGTTATATGTGTAGGAGAAGGAATAGTAGTAGTAGTAGTATGACTAGTAGTAGTAGTATTAATAGGAGTAGCTGTAGCGGTAGTAGAAGTCATCGTAGTAGTAGTAGTAGTAGGAGTAGTAGGAGTAGTAATAATTGTTGTAGTTTCTGTGGTAATACAAGTAGTACTAAGGTAGCAGTAGGAGTAGTAGGTGTCATAGTACTATAGTAGTAGTCATAGTACTAGTAGTTGTAGTTGTTGTAGTGGTAGTAGTAGTAGTAGTAGTAGTAGTAGTAGTAGTAGTCGTAGTAATATTACTAGTAGTAGAAGTAGTAGTAGTAATAGTAGTAGTAGTAGTAGCAGTTGGAGTGACAGTTGAAGTATAGCAGAAGTGGTATAGGTAGGAGTAGTAGTAGTAGTAGTAGAAATTGTAGATGTAGTAACAGTAGTGATAGCAACAGCGGTAGTACTAGTACTAATAGCAGTAGTAGTCGTAATAGAAGCAGTAGTAGAAGTAGTAGTTGTTGTAATAGTAGTAGTAGTAGTAGTAGCAATAGTAGTCGTGAGAGTAGTAGCAGTAGTATCAGCAGTAGAAGTTGTATTAATAATAGTAGATAGTAGTAGTAGTAGTTGTAATAGTAGTAATAGTAGTTGTTGTTGTTGTTGTTGTAGGCATAGTATTAGTTGTATTAGGTGTAGGAATAGTAGTAGTAGTAGTTGTTGTTGTTGTAGTAGTAGATGTAGTAGTAGTTATTGTTGCAGGAATAGGAGTAGGAGTAGTTGTTGCAGTAGTAGGAGTAAGAGTAGCTGTAGTAGTATTAGTAATAGTAACAGAAATAGTAACAGTAATAGTAGTAGAACTAGTAAAAGTAGTTGTTGTAGTAGTTGTAGTAGTATTACGAGTAGTAGGAGTTGGTATAGTTGTAGTAGAAGTAGTAGTAGTTGGAGTAGTGGCAGTATTAGTAGTAGTAGTAGTAGTAGCAGCAGCATTAGTAATAGTAGTAGTAGCAGCATTAGCACCAGTAACAATAGCAATAGTAGTGGTAGTAGTAGTATTAGTAGTAGCAATTGTTGTAGGAGTAGTAATAGCAATAGTAGTAGTAGTAGCAACACGAGTAGTAGAACTTGTTGTAGTTGTAGTAGTAGTAGCCGTAGTAGTAGTGGTAGTAGCAGTAGTAGTGGTAGTTGTTGTTGTTGTAGTAGTAGTAGTAGTAGAAGTAGCAGCAGTAGTAGCAGTAGTAGCTGTAACAGCAGCAGTAGAAGTTGTAGTAGTGTACTAGTAGCCGCAGCGGCTGTAGCGACAGCCGTAGTAGTAGTAGTAGTAGTAGAAATAGTAGTAGTAATAGAAGTAATCAGAGTTGTTGTAGCAGTAGTAGCAGTAGTAATAGTAGGAGTAGTTGTTGTTGTTATAGTAGAAGTAGAAGTAGCAGCATTAGTAGCATTAGTAGTTGTTGTTGTTGTGATAGTAGTAGCATTAGTAGTAGTAGCAGCAACAGAAGGAGTAGTGGCAGTAGAATTACTACTATTAATCCTACTCCAACTGCTACTACTACGACTACTACTACTCGTACTCCTACTACTACTACCACTACTCATACTCCTATTACAGCTACTACTATCACTTCCACAACTGCTGCTACTATTATTACTACTTCTACACCTATTCTTGCTCTTGCTACTACTACTACTACTCCTGCACCTACTACAGACGCTCCTAATCATGTTGTTGCTAATGCTACTACTAAAACTTCTACTTCTACTTCTGCTGCAGCTATTGCTGCTACTTCTATTAGCGCTCCTACTACTGAAGCTAATGTGTCTACTTCTACTACTGGTCTTAGTACCACTTGTCCGATTACTACTACCACTACTACTGCTTCTACTACTACAACTACTACTACTGTAACCGCTACTGCTATTGCTAATACTACAATTCCTATTGCTACTACAACTATTATGAATACTACTACTGCTGCTGCTGCTACTACTACTGCTGCTACTACTACAACTTCTACTACTACTTCTGCATCTACTATTACAACTACTACTCTACTACTTCTACTACTACTATTACTAATACTACTACAACTATAACTACTACAACTACAGCTGCTACTCCTACTACAACTACTACTACTATTACTATTTCTACTGCAACAACTTCCATTACTACTACTACTACTACTATTTCAGCTACTCCTACTACTGCTACTACTACTACTCTTACAACTACTACTCCTATTACTACTACTACTACTATTCTTGCACCAACTCGCACTACTACTACTACAACTACTAGTACTAATATTACTACT
This sequence comes from Trichopus zeylanicus subsp. travancoricus, assembly GCA_005019695.1. Classification (NCBI taxonomy): domain Eukaryota; kingdom Viridiplantae; phylum Streptophyta; class Magnoliopsida; order Dioscoreales; family Dioscoreaceae; genus Trichopus; species Trichopus zeylanicus. Next base: position 16,362 of record RXID01014998.1, read on the forward strand.
ACTGCTACTACTTCTACTACTTCAAGTCGTACTACTGCAATTGCTATAGCAAGAACTACTACTATTACAACTAATAATACAATTACAACTACAACAACAACAACTACTACTACAACTACAATTATCACTTCGACTGCTACTGCTATTGCGACTACTACAACAACAACTACTACACCTCCTAGTACTGTTACTACTACTATGGCTCCAACTACTACTACTATAACGCCTTCCGCTACTGCAACTCCTACAACTACTGTAACGCCTTCCGTTACTGGTACTGCTACTACTATTGCTACTCCTATGACAACCACTACTACCACTACTAATACAAAAACTACTGCTACTGTTGCTGCTATTAGTACAACTGTAACTACAACTACTATTACTGCTACTCCTACTACTACTACTACTAATACTACTATTACAACTATTCCTACTCCTAGTCCTACTACCACTACTTCTACTCTTACCACTACTACTAAAACTGCTACTACAACTACTCCAACTCTCATTACTACCACTACTACCCCTACACCAACAACTACAACTCCAATTACAATGACTACTACTAATACTACTATTATTACTACTTTTGTGACTAGTACTACTACTGCTACCACCACCACTACTACTACTACTAATACGACTACTACTACGACAACGATTACTACTACTACTGCTGCTGCTCCTACTACTACTACTATGACTACTATTACTACTGCTACTGCTACTACTACACTAATACTAGAAGTACTTCTACTAGAATAACTACTACTCCTAAACTACAACAATTACCACTACTAATACTATTGCGACTACTACTACCAGTACAACTACCAGTACTCCTACTTCAACTACTACTACTCCAACTATTACTATTATTATTACTAATGCCACTACTACTACTGCGACTACTGCCACAACTCCTACTGCTACTACAACAACTCCTACTACTACGACTATTACTACTACTATTATAATTACTACAAATTATTCTACCACAACTACTAATACCGCTACTACTACTACTACTACTACCACTCAACTACTTCTACTACCACTACTTCTAATACTATTGTTACAACTACAACAACAACAACAACTACTACTACTATGATGACTACTGCTACAACAACTACTTTTGCAGCTACTACTGCTACTAATACTCCCACTACTACTACTGCTGCTACAAGTACTACTACTACTACTACTATTATTACTACTTTTGCGACTAGTACTACTACTACTACCACCACCACTACTACTACTAATACGATTACTACTACGACAACGATTACTACTACTACTACTACTGCTCCTGCTCCTGCTACTATGACTACTATTACTACTGCTACTGCTACTACTACACTAATACTACAAGTAATACTACTAGAATAACTACTAGTCCTACAACTACAACAATTACCACTACTAATACTATTGCGACTACAACTACCAGTGCAACTACTACTACTCCTACTTCAACTACTACTACTCCAACTACTACTATTACTACTACCACTACTACTACTAATACGACTACTACTACGACAACGATTACTACTACTACTGCTGCTGCTCCTGCTACTACTACTATGACTACTATTACTACTGCTACTGCTACTACTACACTAATACTACAAGTACCACTACTAGAATAACTACTAGTCCTAAACTACAACAATTACCACTACTAATACTATTGCGACTACAACTACCAGTACAACTACTACTACTCCTACTTCAACTACTACTACTCCAACTACTACTATTACTACAACTAATACCACCTCTACTCCTGCGACTACTGCCACAACTCCTACTGCTACTACAACAACTCCTACTACTACGACTATTACTACTACTACTATAATTACTACAAATTATCCTACCACAACTACTAATATCGCTGCTATTACAACAACAACTACTACTAAACTACTTCTACTACGACTAATTCTAATACTATTGCTACAACAACAACAACAAAAACTACTACTACTACTACGATGACTACTGCTACAACAACTACTTTTATATCTAATACTGCTACTAATACTCCCACTACTCCAACTACTGCTACAAGTACTACTCCTACTACTAATAGTACTACTACTAACTCTACTACTGCTACAGCTACTACTACTACTATTCTACTACTACTACTACTACTAATGTTCTACTACTACCACTACAACAACTACTACTACTACTTCTACTACTATAGCAACTACTAGTACTACTACTGCAATCACCACAACTACTACTTGTACTATTACTACTACTACACCTACTACTACTACTACACCTACCACTACTACTACTACTACTTCTTCCAAAACTACTACTACTGCTACTACTACTATGACTACTACTATTACTACTACAACAACTACTACTATTACTACTAATACAATTACTACTACTATAACGACTACTACTACAACTGGTACTACTACTGGTACTACTACTTCTGCTACTATGACTACTACTACTACTGTCACAACTGCCACTACTACACTACTATTACAAGTACTACTGCTAGAATTATAGCTACTCCTACAACTACTACTATTACCACTACTAATACTACTACTACTGTTGCCACCACTACTACTACTACTCCTACTTCTACTATTACTGCTGCTAATATGACTACTACTCCTACGATTACTACCACAACTCCTACTCCTGCAGCAACTACTCCTACTGCTACGATAATTACTACTACTACTACATTTACTACAAATTCGCCTACCATAGCAACTAATACTGCTACTACTCCTACTCCTACTCCTACTCTACTACTCTACTACTACTACTACGAATGCTTCTACTACTCTTACTCCAACTTATACTGCTCCTACTACTACTACAAATGCTAATATTACTACTATAAGAACTGCTAGTCCTACTACTACTACAACTGCTACTGCTACTACTACTACAACTAGTTCTACAACTACTAGTCCAACTAGCGCTACGACAACAACAACTACTTCTACTATTACTTCTACTCCAACTCCTACTACTACTATTACTACTATCAATACTATTATTGCTTCTACTAGTACTACTGCTACTACTAGTCCACTAATTACTACTATTACTATTACTACTATTGCTACTACTACTACAATTACTTATAATGCTACTACTACTACTACTACAACTACTACTCCTACAACTAAAACAATTAATATTAATTCTACTACTACTACTACAACTACTACTCCTACCACCATTCCTGCTGCTACTGCTACTGTTGCGGCTACTGCAACTACTACTACTGCTGCTACTACAACTACCACTGTTGCTGCTGCTGCTGCTGGACCTACTACTAGTGTTACAACTACAAGTACTACTACTTCTACTATTGGTACTGTTACTACTACAATTACTATTGCTACTACTACGAGTACAACTGCTACTTCTACAACTACTACTATAATTACTACTACTACTAGTATTACTACTATTACTACTACTACTGCCGCTGCTACTACTATTACTACGACAACTGCTACTGCTACCACTACTACTACAACACCAACAACTACTACTTCTACTACTACAAGTACTGCTATTAGTAGTAATACAACCAAAACTACTACGATAACTACTGCTACTGCTAATACGACTACTACTACTACTTTTATTGCTTCTGCTACTGCGGCTGCCGTTGCTACTCGTCCTACTATTACTACTACTACTACTACTGCTGCTACTGCTATTATTACTATGACTACTATGACTACTATGACTACTACTGTGACTTCTACTACAACTGCTGCGACTACAGCTACTCTTGCTATTACTACTACTATGACTACTACTACCACTACAAATGCTACTACTACTACACTATTACTACAACTACTACTACTACAATTACTACTGCTACAACCACAATTGTTACTCTACTAATACTACTAACACTACAACTACTCCTACTACTACTATTACTACCACTAACACCACAGCTACTCCAATGACTACTACTTCTACTCCTACTGCTACTACCAAGATTACAACTACAATGACTATTACTACTTCTACTACAGTTAAAACAAATTCTCAAACAATGACCACTAATACTGCTGCTACTACTCCTCCTACTACTACTCCTACTACTACTAAAACTACTACTCCAACTACTACTACTACTACGACTACTACTGCAACTACTGCTACAGCGACTACCACTACATCTACTACTACCACTCCTACTACTACTACTACTGCTACTGCTACTGCTACCTTTACTAATACTACTACTACTTCAACTACTACTACTGCTACTACGACAACAACTACTACTACAACAGCTACTACTACGACAATAGCTACTACTACAATAACAACTACTACAACTACAACTACGACAACGGCTACTACTACAATAACTACTACTAAAACTACAACAACTACTCCTGCTACTACCATCACTTTTAGTACTACTATGACTATTACAACAACTACTACTACTATAGCTGCCACTACAACAACTACTAGTACCACTACTACAATCACTAGTATAACAACAACAACAACTACTACTACTACACGTACTACTACTACTACTACTACTACTACTACTACTACTACTTCTCCCACCAATACTACTACTACTACTACTATAGCTACTGCTACTACTACTACTACTAATACTACTACTACTACTACTACTAATACGACTACTACAACTACTACGACTACTACTACTACTACTATTACAACAACAACTACTACTACTACACACCTACTACAAGTACTACTACTACTACACTTGCTACTACTCCTACAACTACTACAATTACCACTACTAAAGCTACTACTATTGCTGCTACCACTACTGCTGCTTCTACTTGAACTACTACTACTCCTACTACTACTATTACAACTACTAATACTACTGCTATTCCTATGACTACTACCACAACTCCTACCGCTACTGCAACTACTCCAATTACTATGACTATTACAACTACTGCTACAATTACTACAAATTCTCCTGCCACAACTGCTAATATTGCTACTACTCCTACTTGTCCTACAACTCTACTACTTCTACTACCGCTACGACTAATATCACTGTTACTACTACTACAACTACTACGACTACTACTACTACTACTACTACCACAACTACTTTTATAGCTACTACTACTACAACTCCCACTACTACTTCTTCTACTGCTAGTAGTACTACTACTACTACTAATACTACTACTACTACTTCTACTACCACTAATGCTGCTGCTGCTACTCCTATTACTACTACTCCTACTACTACTACTACTCCTGCTACTACTACTAATATCAAAACTTCTACTACTGCTACCACTATAACAAGTACTACTACTACTACAGCTATAACTAGTACTTCGACGACTACTACTATGATTACTACTATTACTATTAATAATACAACCAGTGCTGCTAAAACTACTACTAATACAAGTACTACTGCTACTGCTACTACTACTATTATCACTACAACTGCTATTGCTACTACTATACTGCTGCTAATACTATTACTACTACTGCTACTACTACTGCTACTACTGCTACTACTACTATTACTACTACTACTACTACTACTACTACTACTGCTCCCAATGCTAATGCTGCTATTGCTACTACTACAACTGCTACTACTATTACTTCTACTACTACTACTATGACTACAATATCAACTACTAATATTGTTGCTACGACTACTACTATGACTACTACTACTATTACTACTACAAGCGCAATAATTCTTACTACTGTTGCTACTACTGCTACTACTACTTCTGCTGCTGCTACTACAACTATTTCTATGGCTGTTGCTACTACTTCTACTACTACAACCACTAGTACTACTAAGGCTACTACTATTACTACTACTAGTACTACTACTACTATTGCTACAACTACTGAGGCTACTACTGCTACTACAAGTAGTACTACTTCTACTGCTGCTGTTGCTGCTACTACTACTACTACTACTGTTACTACTGCTGCTAGTACTACTACTACTACTACTACTACTACTACTGAGGCTACTACTACTACACCTAGTACTACTACTTCTGCTACTATTACTACTGCTACAAGCACAACTAATACTGTCGATACTCTTGCTACTGCTACAAATGTTTATTTTACTATTGCTACTACTACTCCTACAGCTACTACTGCAACAACTACTACTACTACAACTGTTGCTGCTGCAGTTACTGCTACTGCTACTAATACTTTTGTAATTCTAGATGCAACTACTACCACTACTGCTACTACAATTGCTACTACTATTGTTGCTGCTACTACAACTACTAATAGTACAACTACTGTTACTGTTGCTGTTGCTGCGACAACTACTACTACTACCACTGCTATCACTACTACTACTGCTACTACCACTGCTATCACTACTACTACTGCTACTACTTCTACTACTGCTACTACTACTGCTACTACTGCAACGGCTACAACTACTACTTCAGATACTACCACTACTTCTACCACTAATGCTACTAATACTACTAGTACAACTTCTACTAATACTACTACTATTGCTGCTGCTGCTGCTTCTACTGCTACTTCTACTACTACCACAACTGCTACTATTGCTATTGTTGCTACTTCCTCTACTACTATTACTCCTACTACCTATCCAGCTACTACTACTCCTACTACTACTACTACAGCTAGTACTTTGGCTGCTACTACTACAACTAATACTATTTCTACTACTACTACTACTATTACTACTGCAACTACTACTACTACTACTACTATTTCTACCACCACCACTACTACTTCTACTACTGCTAATACTACTTTTGTTTCTATTGCAACTACTACCACTACTACTACAACAACGACCACTACTACTATTTCTACTATCGCTACTGCTACACCTACTACTAATACTACTACTGTTATGGCTACCACTACTTTTGTTGCCACTACAACTACTACAACTACTACTACTACAATGACCACTACTACTATTACGATGAGTACTACTACTACAACTTCTGCGAAAACAACGTCAACTTCTTCTATGACTACTACTAGTACTACTGCTACTGCTATTGCTACTACTATAACTGCTACTGCTACTACTACTACTAAACTACGACTACTACTACTATTGCAACTACTACTACTACTAATACTACAACTACTACTGTTGCTACTACTACTACTACTATTATTGCTCATATTACCATACCTATTACAACTAATACCACTACTACTACTACTACTATTACTCATATTACAATAACTATTGCTACAACTACTTCTACTAATAGTACTTCTGCTACTGCTATCGCTGCTACTTGTACTTATACTACTACTAATACATGTACTACTGCTACTATAACAACAACAACTACTACTATTCCAGCTACTACTATTGCTAGGATAATTACTACTACTACTAGTTCTACTACTCCCACTACGACAACTACTAACACTACTACAGCAACGACTACTACTACTACTTCTACTACTACAGCCATTACTAGTACTATTGATACCAATACTACTACTACTGCTAATACTATGGCTAATACTACTACTACTACCACTACTACTTCTATAGCTACTAGTACTACTACAACTACTACTAATACTAATCCTGCTACTGCAACTACTATGATTACTACTACCACTACTATTGCAACTACTACAACAACTACTACTACTCCTACTGTTGCAAATACTTCTACTATCATTACAACTATTGTTGCTCTTACTACGATTACTACTAATACCTCTGCTACGACAATAACTTCTACTACTGCTACTACTTCAACTGATATTAATACAATTTCTACTACTATTAGTACTACTGTCTCTACTACTACTACAACTTCTACTGCCACTAATACTACCACTACAACTTCTACAACTACTTCTACGAATACTACCACTACAACTTCTAAAACTACTGCTACTACTACTATTGCTACTTCTACTACTACTGTTGTTGCTGCTACTACTACTACTACTACTACCACTATTACTACCGCTACAATTGCTATTACATCTACTACTACTACCACTATTACTACTGCTACAATTGCTATTACATCTACTACTACTACCACTATTGCTACTACTGCTGCAGCAACTACTACTACTGGTATTGCGGCTACTGCAACAACAACTACTACTACTGATACTACAACTGTTACAATTTCAATAACAACAACTACTGCTGCTACTTCTATAACTCCTACTACTGCTATAGCGAGTACTACTATGACTATAATTGTTGTTACCACTACTACTACTACTTAGACAACTACTACTACGGTTACTACTACTACTACTACTACCACTACCCCTACTACTACCACTACTACTGCTCTTACTACTACTCCTTCTACTACTATAGCTACTGCTACTACTGCAACTACTACTACTACAACTGCTACTACTACCACTGCTTCAACTACTACTGCTACAGCTGTCGCTACTATTACTACTACTACTGCTGCTGCTGCTGCTGCTGCTGCTACTGCTACTACTGCTACTTCTACCACTAATGCTGCTGCTACTACTACTACTTCTACCACTAATGTTGCAAATACTACTTCTACTACTACTGCTACTTCTACCACTAATGTTGTTGATCCTACAACTACTACTACCACTGATACTACTACTGTTGCTGCTGCTGCTGCTTCTACTTCTACTACTACTACCACCACTACTACTACTACTTGTAGTAGTAGTATTGCTGTTGCTGCTTCTACTACTACTACTCCTACAACTTATCCTACTACTACTACTACTGATACTACTACTACTTCTACTACCACTACTGTTGCTTCTACTACTAATAGTATTTCTAGTACAACTACTACTGCTACTACTACCACTACCACTGGTACTGCAACTACGACAACTACTATTATTGCCACTACTGCTACTGCTGCTACTACTACTACTGTAACAACTTCTACTTCTGCAACAACTACTGTTGTTGCTGTTACTACTACTACCACTACTACTGCTACTGCTGCTACTATTACCCCTACTACTGCTGTGGTTACCACTACTACTATTGCTATTGCTGCTGCTGCTACTACCACTATTATTACTTCTAAAACAATTATTGCTACAACTACTACTACTAATGCTATTGCTGCTACTGCTTGTACTGCAACTAATACTACTGCTGTTGCTACTACTAGTACTACTGCTGTTGCTACCAATTTCACTACTGCTACTACTACAACAACTACTACTGCTACTATAGCAACTACTGCTACTACTGTTACTATAGCTACTTTTGCTACTGCAACTGCTACTACTACTACTGCCACTACTATTGTTGCTGCTACTAGTTTATCTACTACTGCACCTACTACTGCTATTACTACTACTACAACAACTATAAGTACTAATGCTACAGCTACTCCTACTACTATTGCTACTACTCCTACGTCTACTCCTATGACAACAATTACTACTCCAACTAGTAGTACTACTACAACAACTACTACTACTTCTTCTACTACTATTGCTGCTACAACAGCAGCTTTTACTACTACTACTACCACCATGACTACTACTACTACTACTACTACTACTACTACTACTACTACTACTACTACGCATACTACTGCAACTACTTCTGCTACTACAACCACTAGTTCTATTACTCCCACTATTGCTACTACTACTCCTATTCCTCCTCCTACTATTGCAACTTCTACTACTACAACTCCTACTCCTACTCAACTGCTACTGCTACTACTACTACTCCTACTATTACTACTACTACTACTACTACTACTACTCTACTAGTACAACAACTACTACTAGTACTCCTACGACTACTAATGCAACTACTACTAGTGCTACTACTACTACTAATACTACAACTTCAACTCCTACTACGCCACTCCTACTACTACTACTACTCATGCTCTTACTAGTCCTACTACCACTATTACTGTTGCAACTACTACTCCTACTACTTCTCTTACTACTACTACTAGTACTACTACTGCTACTACTACTACTATTACCACTACTGCGACTACTACTACAACAATTGCTACTAATTCTTTAACAACACTTATTACTCTGACTACCACTCTTACTACTACTATAACTACTATTACTACTACTACTACTACCACCACTACAATGCCGACTACTACTGCTGCTGCTACCACTACTACAGCTACTTCTACTACTACAGCGACCACTACTACCACTATTACTATTACAACTACTACTACTATTGCTACTAATATAGTTACTGCTACTACTACTTCTACTCCTACTACTACTACTACTACTACTATTACTACTATTACTATTGCTCCTACTGCTTCTCCTACTCCTACATAACTCCAGTTAACTAATACTACTACTGCTGTTGCTACTATTACTACTACTCCTCCTATTACTACTCTTGCTACTACTACTACTACTACTACTACTACTACTACTACTACTACTACTACTACTACTACTACTACTACTACTACTCTTACTACTATTACTCTTACTACTCTTACTACTACTGCTACTAATACTACTAGTACTCTTACTACTACTACTACTACTACTACTACACCTACTCCTCCTACGGCTATTACTACTATTACAAGTACAAACACTACTATTACTATTGCAACTAATACTACTGGTACTACTACTATTGCCATTGCTGCTCTTACTAGTACTACTATAATTGCTGCTACAGCTTCTACTACTACTACAATTACTACTACTGTTACTACTACTTCTGCTACAACTACAACAACTACAGTTATTGCTACTCTTACAACTATGGCTACTACTTCTACAACTACTACTACCACTACAACTATAGCTACTACTGCTGCTGCTACTACTACTACTACTACTACCACCACCACTATTACTTCTACTACTATAGCAACTCCTACCCCTACTACTAGTACTCTATTATTACTACTACTACTGCTGGTAAAATAATAAATCCTACCGCTACTCCTAGTGCTACTACTACTACTATTTCTACTACTACTACGACTACTACCACTGCTAATACTACTCCTAATGCTATAGCTGCTACTCATATAGCTACTCAAACTACTAGTACAGCTACTACTTCACTACTACAATTTCTAGTACTACTACTACAACTACTACTTGTACTCTTATTGCTACTACTACTACTACTACTGCTGCTGATGCTTCTACTAATAGTGCAACACTTACAATTACCAAAATAATAACTACAACTACTACACTCCTCCACGTACTACTATAACTACTGTTGCTGCTACTACTACTGCTACTACTACTACTAGTACTACAACAACATCTACTAATACTACTACAAATATTACTACTATGACAACTACTACTATAGCAATGGCTTTTATAGTTTCTACTACTACTGCTGCAACAACTCTTATTACTCCTACTACTACTATTACTGCTACAGCTACTAAAACTTCCCCTACTACTACTACTATAACAACAATAACATCTACTACTACTACTGCTACTACTACTTCTACTGCTACAAAAGCTACTACCTCTACTACTGCTGCTGCTGCTGCTACTACCACTACTACCATAAGTACTACTACTGCTGCTGATGCTATAGAAACAACCATTACTACAACTATTACTCCTCATACTACTACCATAACAACTACTATTGCTACTACTACTATTACCACTACTACTTCTACTAATACTACTACAACTACTATACCAACTACTTCTACTACTACAACACTACGCCTACTACTACCTCTACTACTACTACTACTGTTACTATTACTTCACTTCTTCTACAACAACTACTACTACTACCACTACTTCTCCTACAACTACTACTATTACTAGAAATAATACTACTACTGCTACTATTACATCTACTAAAATTTCTCCTACTACTACCACTACTACTCTTGCTACTACTACTACTACTACTACTATGGCCACTACTACTACTCCAACTACTACTAGTACTACTACTACTCCGGCTACTACTTCTACTACTATGACTGCTAGGACTACTATGACTACTTTGATGACTACTTCTACTACTCCTACTACTACTACTACTACTACTATAGCTACTACTTCTACTACTACTGCAACAACTGCTGCTACTACTACTGCTACCACTACTACTACTATTGCTGCTACTATTGCAACAACAACAGCTATAACTACTACTACTACTACTACTACTTCTACTTCTACTACTACTACTACTACTACTTCTGCTTCTACTGCAAGTACTACTTCTACTACTACTATTGCTATTGTTACTATACTACTACTGCTACTACTACAACTACTACTACTAGTATGCCTACACTAACTCCTACTCCTCCTACGACAACAACAATAACAACTACTACTTTGACTACAACTACAACATCAACGCCTACTACTACAACTACTACTATTTCTACTACTACTAATACCACAATAATAACTACTACTACTACAAGTAGTGCTACTACAACTACTGCAACTCCTACTACTACTGCTACTACTTCTACTACTCCAACAGTAGCAGCAACAACAACATTAGTAGTAGTAGTATTAGTATTAGTAGTAGTAGTAGGAGTAGAGTAGCAGTAGAGCTAGTAATAGCAGTAGTAGCAATAGAACTTGTAGCAGCATTACTAGCAGTACAACAGCAGCAGCAGTAGTTGTTGTTATTATAGTAGCTAAGTAGCAATAGGAGTTATAGTAGATGTAGTAGCCATAGTAGTAGTAGTAGAAATTGTAATAGTCACAACAGCAACAACAGCTGCAATAGTAGTAGTATTACCAGCAGTGGTAGTAGTAGTAGGAGTAGTAGCAGCAACAACAACAACAGAACCAGCAGCAGTAGCAATAGGATTAGCAGCAACAACAACAGGAGTAGCAGTAGTTATAGTCATAGTAGTAGTAGTAGAAGTAGTACTAGTAATTGGAGAAGTAGTAGCAGTAGCAGAACTAGTAGTTATTATAGTAGTAGTAGTTGTAGTAGTAGTAGTAGTACTTTTTGTTATTACTGTAGTAATAGTAGGAGGAGTGGTAGTAGTAGTAGTAGTTGTTGTAGTTGTAGTTGTAGTAGTAGTAATAGTTGTTGTAGTAGTAAAAGTAATAGTAGCAGCAACATCAACAACATTAATAGCAGTAGTAGCTATATTAGTAGTTGTAGGAGTTGTAGTAGTGGAAGTAGTAGCAGTAGTAATAGTACTAATTGTAGTGGTAGTGGTGGTAGCAGTAGCAGTAGTTATTGTAGTTGTGATTATAGTAATAGTATTACTAGTAATTGTAGTAGTAGTGGTGGTGGTGGTGGTGGTAGTAGTACTTGTAGGAGTATTAGGAGTAGTAGTAACAATATTGGTAGTAGTAGTAGTAGTAGTAATAGGAGTATTAGGAGTAGTAATAGTTATAGGAGTAGTAGTAGTTCTTGTAGTAGTAGTAGTAGTAATAGGAGTATTAGGAGTAGTAATAGTTATAGGAGTAGTAGTAGTTCTTGTAGTAGTAGTAGTAGTAGTAGTAGTCGCAATAGTAGTAGCAAGAGCAGCAGTAGTTGTAGTAGCTATGGTAGTATGGGTAGTAGAAGTAGGAGTAGCAGTTGTTGTAGTGGAAATAGTTTTCATGGTAGTAGTTGTAGTAGGAGTGGAAGTTGTTGTAGGAATGGTAGTAGTAGTAGGAGTAGCAGCGGTACTAGCATTGGTAGTAGCTATAGCAATAGCAACAGCAGTAGTAGTTGGAGGAGGAAGTTGTAGTAGGTAGTAGGAATGGTGGTAGTAGTGGTAGTAGTAGTAGTAGTAGTAGTAGTAGTAGTAGTAGTAGTAGTAGTAGTAGTAGTAGTAGTAGTAGTAGTAGTACTAGTAGTAGTACGAGTAGCAGCGATAGTAGCAGTGGCAGTAGGTGTAGTAGTAGCAGAAGTAGTAGTAGTTGGAGGAGAATTTTGTTGTATGTAGTAGGAATGGTAATAGTAGTAGTAGTAGTAGCAGTAGTAGGAGTAGCAGCGACAGTAGCAGTAGTAGTAGCTGTAGCAGTAGTAGCAGTTGTAGTAGTCGGAGGAGGAGAAGGCGGAGCAGTATGAGTAGGAGTAGGAGTAGGATTAGTAGTAGTAGGTGTAGCAGTTATGGGATTATTGGTCGTAGTACTTGGATTAGAAGTAGCAGTAGGACTTGGAGGAAGTGTAGTAGTAGTAGAAGTTGTTATAGAAGTTGTAGTAGGAGTAGTTATAGTAGGAGTAACAGAAGTAGGAGTAGGAGTAGTAGTATTAGTAGTAGTGGTAGTACTAGTAGTAGTTGTAGTAGATGTAATAGAAGTAGTAGCAGCAGTAGTAGTAGTAGCATTATTGGTTGTAGTTGCAATAGCTACAGTAGAAGCAACAGCCGCAAAAATAGTTGTAGTAGCTTCAGCCGTAGTAGTAGTAGTAGTGGTAGTAGTAGTAGTACCAGTAGGAGTCAGAGTAGCAGTAGCATAAGTATGAGTCAGAGTAGTAGTTTTTGGAGCTAGATCTCGAGTAGGAGTAGAAGTAGTAGTAGTAGTAGTAATAGGAGTAGTAATAGTTGCAGTGGTAATAGTAGTGGTAGTAATTATACTAGTAAGAGATGTAATAGTGGTAGTATTAACAGTAGTAGTAGTAGAAGTAGTAGCAGTAGCAATAGCAATGGTAGTAATTAAAGAAGTAATAGTCATAGTAGTAGAAGAAATAGTAGTAGTTGTTGTGGTAGTCATTGTAGTAGTAGTAGGAGTTGGAGTAGGAGTAGTAGTATGAGTTAGAGTAGTAGTAGTGGTAGGAGTAGTAGTAGTAGTAGCGCTACGAATATGAGTATGTGTGGTACTAGGAGAAGTACCAATTGCAGTAGTCGAAGTAAGCACAGTAGCAGTTGTAATAGTAGCAATAACAGTAATAATAGTAGTAGTGGTAGTAGTAATAGTAGTAGCTATTATTGCAGTAGTGGTTGTAGTCGTTGGAGTAGCAGTCACAGTAGTAGCAGTAGTAGTAGTAGTAGTAGTAGCAATAGTATTAGTAGTAGAAGCAGTGTTAGTAATAGTCATTGTCATAGTAGTATGAGTACTGTTAATAGTAGCTATGGTGGCCATAGTAGTAGTTGTAGAAGTAGTGGTAGTACTTGTAGTAGTAGTAGAAGTAGATGGACCATTGTTTCAAAGGAACAGAGGACTTCATCGCAGTGTATATTGATGACATCTTAGTCTTCTCTTCCTCTGTAGCTGAGCACGAGCAGCACTTGCAGATTATGCTTCAGATCTGCAAGACTGATACCAGAGTGGGGGCGGGGAGAGGAGGAGAGGAGGAGAGTGGAGAGTGGGAAGCGTTTGTTGGGTTTGAGTCTGTGAATTTTGTGTGGAATCCTCGATGCCCTCTCATGAAGGCCTGAGGTAAGTATTTATAGCTCAGAAAGCATAAGCAGATGCGATAAGAATGCATCTGTCTTTACAAAAGCTAGAGTACAGATGCGATAAGAAGGCATCTATCTTTACAAAAGCTACAGGACAAAGTTTTATACAAAGTGTCTTTATACAAAAGATAGATGCTAAAGAGATGCTAAAGCGAAAGGGGATAAGATAAAGAAGGCATCTTCTCCTTTATTCCTTTCTTCGGGCGCAAGCTAAGGCTGCCTTTGGGCGCAACGCAGGGTGGAAATCCTGTTTAGAACAGAAAGGCGGGCATACGGTGGGCTGAGTCAGCTGTGAGTTTGACTGCCGTTTCGAGTTGGGTGTTGATCTGCGTCATAACAGGATGCCACTGGGCCCAGAAATTGCCCGTGGTTTTGCGTCTTGCGCGCTTTGTGGCTTCAGTCAGTTTGAGGGCGTGCAGGGCACGAAATTGTTGTAGAGTGGTAAGTGCTTCCTGGGCACTCTGTCGTTCCAGCTGTTGCAGCTTTCGTCTTGTGTCATCATAAGTTGCGAGGGACGTGGGGAGGTCCCGTAGGCGGTGTAGTTGTTGTTCATACTGGTGCACAAGGTCTTGGCTGCTGCTAGGTGTTTCTGCATTTCCTGAGGGGCTATTTGTAGCGCTTCCTGCAATTTCATGGCTATGAGATTGAGGGCCTCCAGATCTGTGGGTACAGGCCATCCTGAAATAATAAGGGAAGTAATTAAGCGAGAGAGGGTGTCAGCCAGCTGGTTGTCCCCTCTGTCGATGTGTTAGAACTAGATGGTAAGCCCTGTGCCTGTGATGTAATCGGTGAAGGAGAGCCAGCGTACGTGGGAAGGCTTGTTGTTGGCCGATTTGTTGAAGAAGCTAATAATGGCTTGATAATCCGTACGGATTGTCAGTTCGGCCTTATCCAAATAGTAGATTTTGAGTGCCTCTAGAGAATTCATAACGGCAAATAGTTTCGCATCGATAGCAGACATCAGAGGTTGGAACTTGCCGCTGGCATAGGCGCATATTCTTTCGGCAGATTTGGGGTCAAATTTCTGGGGTTTCCATTTGCAAACTCCTCCCCAACCTGTCATGTAGCCATCTATTTCCAAGATTATGTAACTATTGTCTGGCGGTAGTTCGAGATCAGGCAGTTGTTGTACCAGTGCTTTGATCTTGGCGACTAAGTCCCAATCCTGGGAGTTCCAGCGTTTCTCCCCTGTTGGACTTGTCTTGGCATAGAGCAGCCCGAGTAAAGTTCCCAGATTCGGGATGTAGTTTCGGGCGTAATTGAGAATCCCGAGCCAAGCTCGGAGGCCTTTTGTTGTCATGAGCTCCTGCTCCTGAAATGTTGCGATTTTTTTGATGATCTGGGGCTGTAGTTTGATTCGCTGATTACCAAGGACTGCCCCTAGAAACTCCACTTCAGGGACCGCTAGCTTCATTTTGGTTGGGCTAAGGACAAGCCCATGAGTCTTACAGATCTGAAGCATAATATGCAAGTGCTGCTCGTTCTCAGCTGCAGAGGAAGAGAAGACTAAGATGTCATCAATATACACTGCGATGAAGTCCTCTGTTCCTTTGAAACAATGGTCCATCTTCCTTTGGAAGATGGCAGGTGCATTCTTGAGGCCGAATGGCATAACAAGCCACTCGTATAATCCGTCTGGTACCCAGAATGCTGTCCATTCTACGAAAGCCGGGTGCATAGCGACCTGGTGAAATCCTGACTTTAAGTCAAACTTAGAGTAGATTGTGCTTCTACTCACCTTCCGTAGGATGGTGTTGATTCCTGGTAGGCTATACTGGTCCTTGTTGGTAATATCATTGAGGCGTCGGTAATTGAATACCATTCGCTCCTTCCCTTTGATTTCTTGGCCAGTATGAGGATCAACATAGGTGCCAGAATTGACAATGATCGCGGTTGTGCGATGCCGGCTTTTGCTGGGACGTATTACTCCAAGATCCAAGAGAGCTTTGACATGCTTGGCATATGCTGCTTTAGCTTGTGGGGTGATATGCTTCAAAGGCCGGTCTTCGATAATGAAGTCTGGGTTCTTAATGTCCAACTGGCATAAAACCTTGTTCTTGGACCAATGCTTGAGCGGGTTGTCACCAATGTAACCCTGTTGTCGGAGCTCATCCAGTACTGAGCTGAGTTTGCTGGTCAGCTTTTGCAGTGGTTGCTATGCAGCTGAATACTGTATTGGATTTGTAGATACTCATCCTCGTCCAGCTCCAATTCTTCGATTGCTGCTGCAGTGGGGACAGAGGGGAGAGTATGAATCGTGGTTATGTTCTTGTAGAATGTAACCATATTGCCTTCAATGCGGACGCCGCCCTGCATGGTGCGGATGAAGTTGCAGCCTAGGATCATTTGGATATCCTCCCCTAGTTTCAGTGGGAAGGCATACGTATAAGGGATCCTGAAGCCATTCTCCCCGATCAGCATACGGCCAAACTTCAGTTTCTTGTTGGCCGAGGTTCGTGAATTGATGCCACAGAAATGTACCAGGAACGGATTATCTTCCAGGGCATCAGTAGGGGCTGCTCCTTAGTCGACACAGCAAGTCATCGCCCCTGTATCGAGAATGGCATTAACCTCAAATGGCACAACATTGGGGATATCAAACTTCACCTTGAGATTATACAGCATGTTCGTCATTCGCCTAGGTGGTGGCGGCACCCGTGCTTCCGCAGCGAGGAGTTTTTGTGTTGTGTCAATGAGGAAAACATTCAGATCGTTAAAGGGAAGGTTGTCGATTGCTCCCACCACGCTTTCGATGGCGAGGTGTGCCGTAGGCGGCTGGAAGATCTATCTCGTGTCTGGTACTGCATGGTTCCACTCTGCAAGAACTCCGAATCATTCTCTTGAAGCTCATCCTCTTTATGATAAATGATCTGCTTGCCGTGAAATGACCCATTTGATATCTTCGTATCCGAGAATCAACAAACTCCACCCCACATTGTTCACAGAACTTCGGGTCTTCTTTTTCAGCCCTGATCGCTCGATAATTTCCACAAGCACAAATTCCACTTTTTATAGGTCCAGAGATTCTTTCACAAAACAATCCATCTTTTTCCGGTTTATTGGTTTTGTAATGAAAAGTATAGGGTTTTGTCACCTCCCCAACCATCTCTCCATTAGGTAGGATTTTGTTGGCCCAAGCCTTTATTTGTTGGGGAGAAACTGGTCCAATTCGAAGTTGTTGATGTTTATACCGGTCGATCATAGAATAGAAATTCGGATTCATTCAGATCAAGCTTCCTTCCTATTAATCTGGAAGTTCTTCTCAGATACAAGGAAATGATTCAGTTCCAGAGACAAAGATCGTAATTCTCGAACAAGCAATCGAAAAGATTCTGGAGCATCCTCGGGGTTAGGTACTGTTCCTCCAATAATTGTAGTACCAAGTACCTCTTGACGAGCTCTGATATGATCAGATTTATATGTAAGCATCTCTTGTAAAATATGAGCAACACCAAATCCCTCTAGAGCCCAAACTTCCATTTCTCCTACTCGTTGTCCCCCTTGCTTGGCCCTTCCTCTAAGGGGTTGTTGTGTAACAAGTGCGTAATGTCCGCTGGAACGTCCATGGATTTTATCATCAACTTGATGGATTAATTTCAGGATATAGGGTTTTCCTATTAGAACAGGTTGTTCAAAAGGATCTCCTGTTCTTCCATCAAATATTCTGCTTTTTCCCGGATACTCGGGTTCAAATACCCATGGATTTTTTGTTTGCTTACTGGCTGAATATAATTCAGAAAAGACTAGTTTTCTCGAAGCCTCTTGCTCATATCTCTCATCAAAAGGTGCTATTCTATAATGTCTCTTTAGGAGGTCCCCCGCTAACCCGAGCGAACATTCAAATATCTGTCCCACATTCATTCGTGAAGGTACTCCTAATGGGTTGAAAGCCATATCAACGGGCGTTCCATCTTGCAAATAGGGCATATCTTGTCTAGGAAAAATTTTTGAAATGATACCTTTATTCCCATGTCTTCCAGCTACTTTATCACCTACTTTGATTTCACGTTTCTGTAAAATATATATACGAATCATCTCTGGATTATAACTGGAATGACCCTTTTTCTGAATCCATCTCACATCAATAACTCGACCCCTTCCACCTATAGGTAGTTTTAAAGAAGTTTCTTTTGCAGTGGATACCTGAATGCCAAGTATGGCTCGTAATAATCTATCTTCGGGGGCATACGATGATTCGTTCACTGCCTGAGGCGTTAATTTACCTACTAAAATATCACCTGTTTCTATCCACGATCCAAGCATCACAATTCCATTTCTGTCTAAATTGCGGAGTAAATAAGCCTCTAAATGTGGTATTTCCTTAGTGATTCTTTCAGGGCCTTGACTTGTCACATGAGTCTGAATTTCATATTTATGAATGTAAAAAGAAGTATAAATATCTTCATATACCAGACGTTCACTAATTAGTACTGCGTCTTCAAAATTATAGCCTTCCCATGGCATATGAGCTACTAATACATTTTTTCCTAAAGAGAGTTCCCCACCAACTGTAGCCGCACCGTCCGCTAAAATTTGTCTCTTTTTAATGCATTTACCCCGCGAAACCTGAGGTTTTTGATGCATACAAGTATTTTTGTTAGAATATTGATACATAACTAATGGAATGCTCATAGTGTCCCCATTACTTGAGAAAATGATCTTGTGGGTATCAGTATAACCAATCTTTCCCTCCCGTTCGGCTATAGCTGAAACCCCAGAATCTAGAGCTGTTTGGCCTTCCAGTCCAGTTCCAACAATGCACTTCTCGGATCGAGAAAGCGGAACTGCTTGACGTTGCATATTAGAACTCATTAAAGCTCGATTTGCATCATTATGCTCAATAAAAGGAATGAGAGAAGCTCCAATAGAAAAATATTGGAAGGGAAAAATGCTTCTAAGATGAATCTGTTCCCATGAGATGGTCAGAAATTCTTGACGATATCGGGCTGGAACAACTTGTTCTTCTTGAATACCCTGGTTCAAGGCCAAAGAATTTCCTGCTGCTACCATATAATATTCATCTCTACTTGACGATAAATAAATCATCTGTGCGTTTTTTGATCTCTCCAATATTTCATAAAAAGGACTCTTAATAGATCCCCAATGACCAATCCTCACATGAATAGCTAAGGATCCAATAAGTCCAACATTGATTCCTTCGGACGTATCAATTGGACAAATACGTCCATAGTGACTAGGATGAATATCCTGTATCCGAAAACTAGCAGTTCGCCCTGTCAACCCCCCAGGACCTAAAAAACTCAACCTCCGCCCATGAACAATTTGGGTCAATGGATTAGTCCGATCCAAAACTTGAGATAAAGGGTGTAAGCCGAAAAATGATTCATAAGTGGTTGTTAATGAAGTTGAAGTTACCAAATTTTGGGGAGTCGGTATCAATTTATGCCTGATTGATCCACATATAGTTCCTCGAACCGCATTTTCTAAACGAACAAGAGCCAATCCGAATTGATCCTGTAACAGATCCGCTACAGAACGAATACGTTTATTTTTCAAGTGATTCATATCGTCAAGCGTACCCATTCCAAATTTCATTTCGATCAAATGATCCGCAGCAGCCAATACATCTCGTGGTAACAAAAATGTATTGTTCTGAGGTATATCAAGATTAAGTTTCCGGTTCATATTTCGTCGACCAATCCTTCCTAATTCACATCTTTGTTGAAAAAATTTCTTTTGTAATTCCTTACATAAGGACTCAGAAAATATCGGATCCCCACCTACACAAGCAAATTGTTGGTAAAACTCTAAAATAGCACTTTCTTTTGACCCAATCTTTTTTTTTTCCTTATCATTCAGGAAAGACAAGAAAATTTCAGGGTAACAAATATTATCTAGAATTTCTCTTAGATTCGAACCCATAGCCGATGATAGAACTAGAATAGATATTTTTTGTTTCCTACTCACACGGGCCCATATCCTCGCTTTTCTATCAATTTCGAATTCCAATCTTCCTCCCCAATCTGATATTATAGTACTAGTATAAACAGAAATTCCGTTATGGTCTAATTCTGAACGATAGTAAACACCGGGACTTTGCAATATTTGATTGATCACAATTCTGTATATTCCATTTACTATAGAGGTTCCCAGCGAATTCATTAAAGGAATGGTTCCAATAAAAACGGTTTGTTCTTGCATAGCTCTACTGGCTTTCCAAATTAATCCCGCGGGTACATATAATTCAGAAGAATACGTGAGTGATTCATACACAGCATCTCTTTCTTTTATCAAGGGTTCTACCAATTGATATGTTTCCACAAACAATTGAAAGTCGATTTCTTGATCTCTATCTTCAATTTTAGGAAACTTATGAAGTTCTTCCGTCAAGCCCTGATTAATGAACCTACAAAATCCCTCAAATTGGATCTGATTAAATCTAGGCATTGTACACATTTCCCCATTTCGATCCCAGAGCATTTTAATCTTAAATTTCCTCTTTATCGAAAAATCCCCCACTCTTCATCGAACTATACGAATCGATCTAGCAATGTTGGAATGTATATTCTGTTTACTGAATCACATAAAATTTTAGGCAACCTCCATACATGTCTTTTATTCATACGTATCAAGTGAGAGGAGATGAAGGAATGAAGAATATTTTTACAGGTACAAATAGAAATGAGTTGATAAAATATTCCTGGAAAAAAACCCTGCCACTTACCTTACAGACACTTATAGAGTCTTGTATAGAATATCAAAATGGATCTCTACCTATTATGTATGATATTATGATCAAATTGGGTAGCAAAAAATAAATGGATTCAGAATTGAAATTTCATTTCAATCCACTTCCACTTTTTACGATTATGAATGCGATAAAGACAGAATAATTGGTTAATGTTCAAAAAGAATTCGCGGATTCTTTTTTTATAGTAAAATGTATAGAATACAATTGAGGAATAGAATAGTATTTAGTAGGTGTATGGCGATCCGATATAGTTATCTAGCAATCTTCATATTGTATCCTTTTATTGTAGTTTTATTTTGGCAACCTAAATATGGAGCAGGTCACACTATATCATAATTCCTATTTTTTATTCAATATATCCAATGAAAAAGCACAACGGTTTTCTACTTTCTACTTTTCTACAGGGATATGTGCATAAGAGGAAGACCCCACTCAATACAATCAATATCTGTGTAACAATTTCTATTCTGGGGTTTACATAGACACATATATATTGTTATAATGGAAATGGAAAACGATCTATTATTCAGAATAATGGAATTTATACTGATTAGTCGTAAATCGATTTGCTTTTCTTATGCCATTTTGCTTTTCTTATGCCATTTTCTTATGCCATTAAGGGAACACAGTTTGTCCTGAATTTTTCAGTCTGTGAATGTAAATTCATTTTTCTCTTTTCTTTTCTATTGAAAAAAAGAGAAAGGAAATTTTTTTTAAGCAGGATGTATGTAATCGAAGAGAATAATCTAAATGGAATTCAATAAAAAAGATATAGGGATGGATTAATTTAGGGATATAATGGGATTCAAGATCCAAATAGAAAATAGAAAAAGGAGGTTCTCAGTAATTTTGTAATTTCCAAAAGAATTATTAGTAATAGAATATGGATAATACTTTTATCCATTTTTGATCAGATTTGGCGGCATGGCCAAGTGGTAAGGCGGGGGACTGCAAATTCTTTATCCCCAGTTCAAATCTGGGTGTCGCCTAATCAACTCAACAAAAGACTTGAGCTTTCATATCCTGTTGATTGTTCGATGAATTCTTGACCCAGAAAAGTAGGGACAAAGGGTTGGGCCCGTTGATACTGGGGATACTGGATTTTTAGGATATGTAGGTAAATTCTATATCTATAAAAGACTGTCAATTTTTTCGGTGGTTCTGTACATGTCCCAAACCAATATCAATAGAGATGAAACAACTTCCGCTTATTAATGATAATGATTGTTTCACGCCATTTTTTGCTAAATAAAATGGAATCAAACAAATAAATAGTGAGAGTCAATTTGGGGATTTAGAACTATTAAAGTAATAGGTCGGAAATCCTATAAACTAAAGGACTCCCCATTTTTTTCTTCTAGGATTGAAGAAAGCATTATACGAAAGACTATCCAAAACTTCATAATTATCTTACACTACCTTAGTATAGGTAGTGTTTATTGACTCTATCTGGAATTAGATTGGATAGGCTATAATCTAATGGGAAATCAATTTAAGAGTTGTGGAAAGGACCGAAAATACTTTATATCGAGACTCACTAGAAGTTCTGAGTGCTCAGATATTCAAACAGGGTGGCTATGTCACCTTTTATTTTATTCTTTAGAGATAGCCTTAAGTCAGAATCCTTATCCTTTTTTGTTTTGACTATGCACCATTAATTTTACTAGAATTATTGATCAATAAAATAATTCCTTCATAGAGATAGGAGGTATAATTCGACATGGATATAGTAAGTCTCGCTTGGGTTGCTTTAATGGTAGTCTTTTCATTTTCCCTTTCACTTGTAGTATGGGGAAGGAGTGGGCTCTAGGGTATAATTGATTACTCCATTTGGTAATCAAATTGTATTAATTCTTTACTTTAATTGATCGTTTTCCAAAACCTTAACTCTTTCCAAATTATACTGAATTACAGTAAAAAAAAAATATAATAATGAATAATAATCATTCAATCAAAGAATGAATGATTACCATAGTTGTATTTCGAGACTCAAATCTACACATAATAGGAAATTTTTTTCCAACGGAATTCTTCCTAAATATTCTATTTTGATGCACCAGTTCTTAGTTCTTAACAGAATAATGGATATTAAATGAGAAAAAGCAATCCCTATTGCTTTTCCTTATTTTTGTTTTCCTCCTTTCTTTATTTTTTTTTTTACTATTCTAAGAAAAAGTTGTTCTACTATTATGATATGACGATATATACTTGCTACTGGAAACGGCTAGAGATTCGATTATCAAAAGAGGTCCTACATAAGAAAATAGGAGTTTCCTTGCGTTCTACTCCTTTTCCAACCCTGAAGAAGTTAGTTACCATAGAACTCCGCGGATTATTTGTTAATAGTTCAATCGATGACTTCTTGTCTTGAGATGGGAATCCAAAAAATATTCCTTTTCTTTCGTTTCGTTTTTTTTTATAGTATATAGTCATACTATTCTTGATTCTTTCGAATGAAAAGAAACCTAGGAATTAGAAGAGTTGAGTTAGGCTTCCATTATTTTGTTTGGATTAATCGAAATCCGTACAAATTGATCTATTGAAGAAAACAAAATAAAATAGAAAAGGCTATTCAAATTTCTAGATGTACGTCTAATATATGAGATATATATTATCCTACGATCTATATAAATTATGATCTATATAAAGCCTATATCTGTATACAATACAACTTTAACTAAAAATACTATACAAACAACTATAGAATAGAAGATAGTATGGTAGAAAGAACTAGAATATTATTCTAGTTCTTTCTACCATACTATCTCACATAGTATCTCAGATACTTCTGATTCCACCCGTAATCATTTAAGACTTGGAGTTTGAATCCCTTTCTTTCATTTCTTCAATCATTGATAAGAACTAATAATTCAACTTTCCGTCAAATTAATCATTTTGACTGATTGTTTTTACGTAGATGATAAGTAAAAAAGTAGTAGGAACTAGAATAAACAGTGCAGTAGCAATAAATGCGAGAATATTGACTTCCATAATCTCATTGTTTTTTGTTTCACAATAACGCGGGATCTAATCCCATAGAAATGAGAAATTGTAATTCCTGTAAATTCACTGGGATGAATTGAATCCTGATGATACTGAATCGGATCAATATTATGAATAATAATATCTGATGTATCAAATTGATTCATCGTCAAGAATTGAATAGTATAACATAACACAGGAAAATTTTTATCCATAAAAAAGAAAAAATGGGATTCCTGATCCAATAAGGAAATCTCGTTGAATTTTTTTTTATGTATGTACGCCAACTTTAATCCAAAATCCAAAAGGAGGATAATCAAAAAATAAAAGACCAAAGAAGATCCTTTTATTTTTTGAGTAAATTTGTTGGAATATTAAACTTTTATAGTTAACTTTAACTCGCCCTTTTCCATCTCACTTTTATTCTTTGGGATATGTGTATAACCCATAGAATAGCAGTCATATGATATTTTATATTTTATATGGTAATTGTATGTATAAGTGTAAAAAAGACGGTAGGTGGTAGGTTATAGAAAAAAGTATAAGACAAAAAATTCAATGGGAAATTGGAATGAGAATGAAATAGATTGTTTCCAATTAGTAATTGAGAAAACACAAAGAAAGTCGGAGCTAAGCTAGAAAAAGTGTGATTTAACCCGAAAAATACTCTGCCTAGATAATTATGGTAAGTACATTCTCTATCGTACAATAAATCAATACAATTTGTGTATGTACTCCTACTATACTAAAAATATCGGCATTCTATTACATTTCATTGATCAAGAACAATCAAAAAAGAAAGTCAAACATGTATCTCTTACCATACTTAATTTAATATTAATACTACCACTTGTACCTACTCATGTCTCTCCCCAATCAATCGGTACTGGGGGAAGAAATGGAAATTTCCGTATTTGTCTGATGATAAAAAACAAAAGAAATAAAGATCAGAGGGAATTCTATTTTGATGCCTGTCTCCTTTTTCTTTTCACATAAAATAGAGAGATAATGGTCCTAGTCCTAGTTCGGGACTGACGGGGCTCGAACCCGCAGCTTCCGCCTTGACAGGGCGGTGCTCTGACCGATTGAACTACAATCCCGGTGAGGTCTATGATGGCATACATATTCTTATCTTATGGTTTCATAAAAATAAAATATTTTTTGCTGTGTTGTAATGGAGACATGAATGATATACTGATATCAACATAGATATGACTATAGTAAGAATAACGCAGATTATTAGTAACTGCAGGTCATTGCCTAAAATGGATTATCCATTTTTCAATGAAAAAAAATGGACTCTTTCTCTTTATTTCTACGTATTGGTCTACGTATTGGACACTTCGGAAGGTTATATCATACTCGTGGGACGACGAATTTTTGGGCCGAGCTGGATTTGAACCAGCGTAGACATATCGCCAATGAATTTACAGTCCGTCCCCATTAACCGCTCGGGCATCGACCCAGGAAGAATTAATTCTAGGCTTATTGATAATTTAATCCATGATCAACTTCCTTTTGTAGTACCATACCCCTAGGGGAAGTCGAATCCCCGCTGCCTCCTTGAAAGAGAGATGTCCTGAACCACTAGACGATAGGGGCATATCGGCCCGACCACCATCATACTACCATGATAGTATGAACAGTTTTTTGGAATTGTCAATATAATCTAATGTAATGACTAGATCCGAATCCGAAGAGTCTTTCCTATTTTTAGGATGATACTATAGTAAGAGTAAGAATTTTATTTTTTATATTCAAAAAATTCGGTTCAGGGTATGAATCGAATTCCATCATCACATGATTCAATAAGAATATCTTGCATTTTTTTATGTTGATGTCAGATTGGTACACGTATCGATCAAGTCAATCTTGTTTTGATTGATTACAAGCGATATCAGTCTTCAAACAATTCACTACATTTATTTTATTTATTGAATAAAATATCATTTATTTATTTAAATACAATTCTATTAAATAATAATATTAATAATATTAAATATTAATACCCAATTACCAATTACTACTAGGCAACTCCCATTTTTTGTTCTTGAATGAGTATCTATATATGTACATATATAGATATATGCAGTAAACTCATAATTGAAGATGGCTAATTCATGAATTAAAAAAGAATAGGCCCTTTTAACTCAGTGGTAGAGTAACGCCATGGTAAGGCGTAAGTCATCGGTTCAAATCCGATAAAGGGCTTTTTCCACTAAACTCAAGCTTAATCTTTAATCTTCGTTTTTCCGCAGAGAATAGAAGTTGATACCTCTAAAAAAAAGTAAAAGGGTAACTACTATATTATTATAATCAATTCTTATTATTGAAAGCTATAGTTACAAAGTTGAACAATTAGTAATTAATAATTGTACTGAGTATACCCTGTAGTAACATAGTAGTCCTCTTCATGTCTCATTATTCAAATTATCTTGGGACATAAAAATTATTCTAGATATCCAATCCTGATTATTAATCACAAAACCAAAGTATTCCTAATTGTTCCTATCAAACCCGCCGTAGAATTTGGAATCAAAAAAAGTAAGTGAACCTGACCCATTGAATCATGACTATATCAGCTATTCTGATATTAAAATTCGATATACATTAAATTGTAGAAGCGGATTTTCTTTATTTCCTTTTCCTTGGACCACGCAAAAATTTGTTAATATTTTTCCGATTTTCTCTTTTTGTTACTGGATGCTCTTCCATAGGAAAAAATCATTATTCTTTTCCGCTACAGATAAATATTTTGAAAATCTCTTTTGCAATATTTTTATTTGATTCTAGAATTATATATTCTATTATTTTTTTTATTGCAAAAATGCAATAGCGAACAAATGTAAGAAGAGAAAAGGGCTTTCATTTCCAGTCCTATTATTTAATATTAATATTAAATTTAGGGACAAGGAAAAAATAAGGAATTTTCTTTTTTTTTGCCCCTTACTTAAAAGATATACTCGGTGGTATGAGTCAGAGGACAATTCGAGGTTAAAATTCGTATTCTTATTAACTTATTTTATTAAGTTAAGAATGGGATAAGAATGGAAATAGTAAGGTCTAATCGAATCGAACTCATGGATTTACCTAGGTTGCTATGTGTTCCAATAGAAAAGAAGAATTTGTATCTTCGAAACCTATCATAAAAGGCATTGAACAAGGAATTGCCCATAGACAATCGAACTGTTGTATGCCCCGAAAATGATATGAGGTGTTCGGAAATGGTTGAAGTAATTGAATAGGAGGATCACTATGACTATAGCCATTGGTAGATTTACCAAAGAAGAAAAGGATTTATTTGATATTATGGATGATTGGTTACGGAGGGACCGTTTCGTTTTTGTAGGTTGGTCGGGTCTATTGCTCTTTCCTTGTGCTTATTTCGCTTTAGGAGGTTGGTTTACAGGTACAACTTTTGTAACTTCGTGGTATACCCATGGGTTGGCCAGTTCCTATTTGGAAGGTTGTAATTTCTTAACCGCTGCAGTTTCTACTCCTGCGAATAGTTTAGCGCACTCTCTGTTGC
>RXID01014998.1:47500-55824 GCA_005019695.1 Trichopus zeylanicus subsp. travancoricus
AATCTATATTTCTATGTATTTATCTATATACTGTATATATACATGTATACATATACACATAATCCACTATGTCTGTTTGTGGAGTAAATACTAAACTCCCCCTGACCATATGCTCGAATAAAAAAAAAATAAAATAAAGCGTAATAAGTTCTAAAGAATCAATTGATTCGCGGTCGAATCCCTACATGATTTTACTAAGCGAGGGATCAAATGAAATGGGATAGTTTATAGTTCATTTGTTGGTAACTTGGAGGATTACAAAAATGACTATTGCTTTCCAATTAGCAGTTTTTGCATTAATTGCGACTTCATCAATCTTACTGATTAGTGTACCCATTGTATTTGCTTCTTCTGATGGCTGGTCAAGTAACAAAAATGTTGTATTTTCAGGTACATCATTATGGATTGGATTAGTCTTTCTAGTAGCTATCCTTAATTCTCTTATTTCTTGAATTTCTTTGGATCCAAAAATGCCACTCCTTTTTTAAAAAGTATTGTGAAAGACATTAAGATTCAATCTGAAGTATCTGAGTATCTGGCCCTGCGCAAATATGATCCAGACGCATATATGATATATCATATATGCGTCTGGATCATATGCATGTGTATCAGAAAGGAAGAAAATGCGGATATGGTCGAATGGTAAAATTTCTCTTTGCCAAGGAGAAGATGCGGGTTCGATCCCCGCTATCCGCCCATAGTGAAGTAATATACTTCTTAATAAAACTTCAATTTAAGAAAAAATTTGGTATAGTTGACTACGATACTATCGTAGTTCTATCTTCCTCCTTTTTATCTCCCATCCAAACAAAAAATGTTGCGGAGACAGGATTTGAACCCGTGACTTCAAGGTTATGAGCCTTGCGAGCTACCAAACTGCTCTACTCCGCGCTAAAGAACTGGGAACTAATAGATGAAGAAAGATTAGATATGCCTCTCTACCATATCTATACAAATAGAATAGTCTATTTATACAGAATGGTAAAGAGGGCCCCTCTATGATCTATGATCATATAGATCTATACAAATATGAAACGCTATTTTTACCGTTACCAACTTGATCTTATTGCGCCCGGTAACAAACATTCATGAACCATTTCTCGAAGTATGTGTCCGGATAACCCAAAGTCGCGATAGTTACCTCTAGGTCTTCCAGTCAAAAAACAACGTCGATGAAGACGTATAGGTGCACTATTACGTGGTGGGGATTGCAATTTTCTATGAATTTCCCATTTTTCACTCAACGATAGAACTTTGCTTATTTCTTTTTTTGAAGATCGACGAATCAAATGATATTTCTGTTCCAGTTTCTGCCGTTTCTTCCCCCTATAGATCAAACTTTTTTTTGCCATAATGTTCAGTTCCTATTATTATCAATGATAGAGTTCGGGTCCTAGATGTAAAAAAAATATAAGAAGGTCGATCTCCCTCCCTCTCCATTGAAAGAAATGAGATTGTTGCTGATACAGTACATAAAAAAAAAATAAATAACTAAATTAACCAAATTTTCCAGATGTAGAGGCAATCAAGAAAGCTGCATAAGTAAATATATAACCTACGGAAAAGTGGGCTAATCCAACCAATCTTGCTTGGACAATGGAAAGAGCCACTGGCTTATCTCTCCACCGAATCAAATTAGCCAAAGGTGTGCGTTCATGAGCCCATGCTAAAGTTTCAATCAATTCTTGCCAATATCCACGCCAGGAAATTAAGAACATAAATCCAGTAGCCCAAACAAGATGTCCAAATAAAAACATCCACGCCCACACGGATAAACTATTCATACCAAAAGGATTATATCCATTGATAAGTTGTGAAGAGTTCAACCATAGATAATCTCTTAACCATCCCATCAAATAAGTGGAGGATTCATTAAATTGTGAAAGGTTACCCTGCCATAATGTGATGTGTTTCCAATGCCAATAAAAAGTCACCCATCCAATGGTATTTAACATCCAGAAAACTGCCAAATAAAATGCGTCCCAACCGGAAATATCACAAGTACCGCCGCGTCCTGGGCCGTCGCAAGGAAAACTATAACCAAAATCCTTTTTATCTGGCATTAGCTTAGAACCACGTGCATCTAAAGCACCTTTTACTAAAATCAATGTAGTTGTGTGCAAACCTAGAGCAATAGCATGATGGACCAAGAAATCTCCAGGACCTATTGTTAAGAAGAGTGAATTACTATGCTCATTAATAGCATTCAACCAGCCGGGTAACCATATGTTTCGACCCGCATTGAATGCTGGGCCATTCGTTGAAGATAAGAGTACATCGAACCCATACGAAGTCTTACCATGAGCAGATTGTATCCATTGGGCAAATATGGGTTCGATCAAGATTTGTTTTCCGGAGTACCAAAAGCGAGCATGACGTCGTTATGAACATAAAGTCCCAAAGTATGGAATCCCAGAAACAGGCTGGCCCAACTTAAATGAGATATGATAGCTTCCTTATGGTCTAACATTCTTGCTAATACAGTATCCTCATTCTGTTCCGGATTATAATCTCTAATGAAGAATATAGCTCCATGAGCAAAGGCTCCC
The DNA here is from genome assembly GCA_005019695.1 of Trichopus zeylanicus subsp. travancoricus. Taxonomy (NCBI): domain Eukaryota; kingdom Viridiplantae; phylum Streptophyta; class Magnoliopsida; order Dioscoreales; family Dioscoreaceae; genus Trichopus; species Trichopus zeylanicus. The sequence continues at coordinate 50,050 of RXID01014998.1, forward strand.
GTCATGATGAATCCTGCGATGTATTGGTGATGAGTATATAACGCAGCTTGAGTAGTAAAGTCGTGTGCTATGAATGCATAAGCAGGCAAAGAGTACATGTGTTGAGCTACTAAAGAAGTAATAACCCCTAAAGAGGCTAGAGCAAGACCTAATTGAAAATGAATCGAATTGTTGATTGTGTCATAAAGGCCCTTATGCCCACGTCCTAATCGACCCCCGGGGGGAATATGTGCTTCTAAAAGATCTTTGATACTGTGCCCAATCCCGAAGTTAGTTCTATACATATGACCAGCAACGAGAAAAAGAAATGCAATAGCTAAATGATGATGAGCAATATCGGTCAGCCATAAACTTTGCGTTTGTGGATGGAATCCTCCAAGAAGGGTTAGAATGGCAGTTCCCGCCCCCTTGGAGGTACCAAATAAATGACTGCTGGAATCAGGGTTTTGTGCATAAAGATTCCACTGACCGGTAAAAAGTGGTTCCAATCCTTGGGGATGTGGTAATATGTTTAAGAAATTATTCCATCTGACATACTCCCCCCTGGATCCGGGAATAGCGACATGAACTAAATGTCCTGCCCAAGCCAAAGAACTTAGTCCGAAAAGTCCTGACAAATGATGATTGAGACGAGATTCGGCATTTTTAAACCACGAAACGCTCGGTCTCCATTTTGGTTGTAGGTGTAACCAACCCGCTATTAAAGATATACCAGAAAGACATAATAGAAAAAGAGCTCCAGTATAAAGATCTTTATTGGTGCGTAATCCAATTGTATACCACCACTGATAAAGACCGGAATAAGCAATATTCACGGGGCCGATAGCACCTCCTCGAGTAAAGGCCTCTACGGCGGGTTGACCAAAATGAGGATCCCAAATTGCATGAGCAATAGGTCTTACATGTAAAGGGTCCTGTATCCATGACTCCAAATTTCCTTGCCAAGCTACATGAAACAGATTTCCGGACGTCCACAGAAAGATTATTGCTAACTGCCCAAAGTGAGAAGCAAAAATGTTCTGATAAAGACGTTCCTCAGTAATATCATCATGACTTTCGAAATCATGTGCGGTAGCAATACCAAACCAAATACGACGAGTAGTGGGGTCCTGAGCTAAACCTTGGCTAAACCTTGGAAATCTTAATGCCATAATGCCTTTCAAATCCTCCTAGCCATTATCCTACTGCAATAATTCGTGCTAAGAAGAATGCCCATGTTGTGGCAATTCCACCCAGAAGGTAATGGGTTACTCCTACAGCGCGTCCTTGTACAATGCTCAAGGCTCTAGGCTGAGTAGCAGGAGCAACTTTTAATTTGTTATGAGCCCAAACGATAGATTCAATGAGTTCTTGCCAAGAACCACGGCCACTGAATAGAAACATTAAACTGAAAGCCCAGACAAAATGAGCACCTAAGAAAAAAAGACCATATGCAGATAATGAAGAACCATAAGACTGAATTACCTGAGATGCCTGTGCCCATAAGAAATCCCGTAACCACCCATTAATAGTAATGGAACTTTGTGCAAAGTTTCCTCCTGTGATATGGGTTACCACTCCTTGATCACTTATAGTGCCCCAAACATCTGACTGCATTTTCCAACTGAAATGGAAAATTACTACCGAAATTGCATTGTACATCCAGAATAGACCTAAGAAGACATGATCCCAGGCAGATACTTGACATGTTCCTCCTCTTCCAGGCCCATCACAAGGGAAACGAAAACCAAGATTTGCTTTATCAGGTATCAAACGGGAACTGCGAGCAAATAGAACGCCTTTCAGTAGTATCAATACAGTCACATGGATCGTAAATGCATGAATGTGATGGACCAAAAAGTCGGCGGTTCCTAATGGAATAGGTAACAAAGCTACTTTGCCGCCTACTGCTACTAATTCATCACCTCCCCAAGTTAAGCTGGTACTTGTTGTTGCACTAGGAGCTGTTACACCCGGCGCTAAAGCATGGGTGTTTTGTACCCATTGAGCAAAGATGGGTTGGAGTTGTATAGCGGTATCTGAAAACATATCTTGGGGACGCCCTAAAGCACTCATGGTATCGTTATGAATATATAAGCCAAAACTGTGAAACCCTAGAAATATACATGCCCAGTTAAGATGTGATATGATTGCATCACGGTGCCTAAGGACACGATCTAATAGATCATTGTATCTAGTAATCGGATCGTAATCTCTTACCATAAAAATAGCTGCATGTGCAGCAGCACCAACTATGAGAAATCCGCCGATCCACATATGATGTGTGAACAGCGAAAGTTGTGTACCATAGTCAATAGCTAAGTATGGATAGGGGGGCATGGAATACATATGGTGAGCTACAACAATGGTTAAAGAACCTAACATAGCTAGGTTAAGAGCTAATTGAGCATGCCATGACGTTGTTAGGATTTCATAAAGGCCCTTATGACCCTGGCCTGTAAATGGACCTTTATGGGCTTCTAAAATGTCTTTAAGGCCATGGCCAATACCCCAGTTGGTCCTATACATATGACCGGCGATCAAGAAAAGAATTGCAATTGCTAAATGATGATGTGCTATATCGCTCAGCCACAGACCTCCCGTTATTGGATCTAATCCTCCACGAAAACTCAGAAATTCTGCGTATTTTGACCAATTCAAGGTGAAAAAGGGGGTTGCTCCCTCGGCAAAACTGGGATAAAGTTGAATCAAAAGATCCCGATTCAAGATAAATTCATGAGGAAGTGGTATCTCTTTAGGATCAACTCCAGCATCGAGAAATTGGTTAATAGGTAAAGATACATGGATTTGGTGTCCCGCCCAAGAAAGAGACCCAAGTCCTAGTAACCCCGCTAAGTGGTGATTCAACATAGATTCTACATCTTGGAACCAAGCCAATTTTGGCGCTGCTTTGTGATAATGGAACCAACCGGCAAAAAGCATTAAGGATGCAAAGACCAATGCACCAATTGCGGTACAATAGAGTTGTAATTCACTAGTTATTCCAGATGCTCGCCAAATCTGAAAAAAACCGGAGGTTATTTGTATTCCCCGGAAACCCCCGCCTACATCACCATTCAATATTTCTTGACCTACTATTGGCCAAACCACCTGCGCACTGGGTCCAATGTGAGTAGGATCACTTAGCCATGCTTCATAATTGGAAAAACGGGCACCGTGGAAGTACATGCCGCTCAGCCAAAGAAAGATAATGGAGAGTTGACCGAAATGAGCACTAAATACTTTTCGAGAGATCTCCTCTAAATCACTGGTATGACTATCAAAATCGTGAGCATCAGCATGTAGGTTCCAGATCCAAGTGGTAGTATCGGGACCCTTAGCTATTGTTCTTGAGAAATGGCCGGGTCGGGCCCATTCTTCGAAAGACGTTTTTATAGGATCCCTATCTACAACAATTTTTACTTCTGGTTCCGGCGAACGAATAATCATTAAGTCCTCCTCTTTCCGGACAACACATACAAAGAGACCTGCCAATAGTCAGATTTTTAGTGAACCTCTGAAAGATGGATATTTTATTTAATTTATGATTAGTCCCTTTTTTTTCCTATCTCCCATCCATCTATTTAGTTTTTCACTAGAGCAATTATGATATCCAAGTCGATCCGGGGCAAGTGTTCGGATCTATTATGACATAACGATTAGGTGCCTAACGGACAATTTTTTATCTTGTAAAACCTTTTCTCAAAAAACCCTTTCCTAGTGTGACGAAAAAACTATTTTTTGTGCAACCTAACCTAGTCTAATATATTTCTATCTGAATGTATAAATGCCCATATGTATCTACTTCCGTGGAACATAATATCTTAATTACTGTACTGTATTACATTACATTAAAAATCACAAAATAATTCATTAGAATTAATAGGATTCATTTCGATATTTATATTTAGTCATTCAAAGGTATTCTTTCCTTTATTAGATTAGTTTTCTGTACCCGTATCTCCTTTATCCCTATAAGATACCATACAATAATGATTTTAGAAGTAAGAGATATAATGAAATTTCTGATTGGATCTTATCATAGGATATGTATGATCTATTTAATTTTCTTAATAGATCCAACAATCAATTGTAATTCATTACAAATTTTATTCGAATTCTAAACGCCTCGTAATCTTCAACCAATTATGTGCTTCAATATAATTATTCGGGGTAAGCGCTATAGCCTGTTTCCAATACTCAGCAGCTTGATTGAACCAAGCTTCTGCGATTTCAGAATCACCCCGTAGAATGGCCCGTTCTCCCTGGTTGGAATAGGTGAGTAAATTCCTTTCCTTAGAACCGTACTTGAGAGTTTCCTACCTCATACGGCTCAGCAATTGATTCTTTTGGCATCCCATTTTAATCTATACTAACTGTATTAGATTTTTAAGAAATGAACCCCCCTTAACAAAAAAAGGGGGGGGGTTAACCACAACTAAGCAGACGAAGTTAATTAACTAAGTTTCGAACTCTAATTTTCTTGGTCAAAAATCCGTTTTATCTTTTCTCCCCCCCTTCCGAAGAATGAAGCATAGAGATATTTCCTTATCTCATTACATTCGATTTTTCTGAAAGGGAACTATCTCGTTTTCATATATGAAATTGAAATTTATATAGAATCTCTTAAAAGGACTTTCCCTCCATAAGAAAAAAGAACTTCCTATCTTTGGGATCTGACACTACACCGCTGCTCAATATCTTATACCTTAGTGGATCGACTTTATTACATAAGTTGATTACTTCCCATATCCTGAAGTATAAGTAAGCAGTTCTTAACCGTATTGATCCAATAGCTCGCTAATTGATCTTTACGGTGCTTTGTCTATCAATTTGATCCTTTACCCATAGAATATAGTATATAGGCGTATCTATTTCTTCATATTTTGGTTCTTTTGAAGTCTCTTTCCTTACTACAGCTGAGAAAAATCGTTTCTTTGGACGATGCATATGTAGAAAGCCTTTTTTATAGTATTTACTTTACTAGCCCATTTGATCTTTTTTTTCCTTCTTTCTATAGTGGAGATAGCCACACGTAATGACAGATCACGGCCATATTATTAAAAGCTTGCGGTAAGAATGGATTTCGTTCTAGTGCCTGGAAATAATATTCCAAAGCCTTCATATGTTCTCCGTTACTTGTGTGTATAAGGCCTATGTTATAGAGTATATAACTTCGATCATAGGGATCAATTTCTGGTCGCGTAGCTTCATAATAATTTTGTAAAGCTTCCGCATAATTTCCTTCGGATTGAGCTGACATCCGTTCCGGTCGTTCATTCTATTCAAAAAATCTCCGTTCCAGAACCGTACGTGAGATTTTCATTTCATACGGCTCCTCCCTTCAGTGCATAGTACTAAGTAATCCATGGAATCCAAATTTGACTATTCTCATTATCTTATGAACTGGCAGGGGCTAGTATTTTTACAAGAAATCTCTAGCCAGCCTCCCTGTAAGGTAAGAGGTTTTTCTTTCTTAACACCAATCTAGTTCTATATAGAAATGGTAATTCCAACAATTTCTTTGTCCCCAACGCACCCTATTGTCAGGAATTAGTCACTTCAACGATCTTTGATGGTTATATGGATATCCAAAGTACGAACGAGATGGATGTTTGTTGTCCTAACCATTCTTCTTAGTCCCGATACCCATAAGTAAAGGGATAATTTATAACAAAGTTTTCATCTTGTTGATTCCTAAGTGTAGTGCTTCTTTCCCTATGCCGCCTATGGGTACTAGTGAAGTAGAATTGACCTGCAATACATAACCTATAGGGGTACCCTTTCGCTCAATAC
>RXID01014999.1:0-57090 GCA_005019695.1 Trichopus zeylanicus subsp. travancoricus
ACAACAATAATAACTACTACTACTACTACTAGTACTACTGCTACCACTGCTGCTACTACAAAACCTGCTACTATGACTACTACTACTACTATTGCTATTCCAACTACTACTACTAGCAATACTACTACTACTGTTGCTACTACTACTGCTGCTGCTGCTGCAGCTGCTAATATTGCTACTACTACTACAAAACCTACAACACCTACTACTACTGCTACAACTATTTCTACTACTATAACTATAATAAACACTACTACTACTCCTGCAACTACTACTATTAAAACAACAACAACAACAATAACTACTACTACTACTACAAGTACTACTGCTCCTGCTGCTAGTACCACAACTGCTACCACTACAACTACCTACGACCACTACTACTACTAGTACTACTATTAACACTCCTACTTTTACGACTAATACTGCCACTACTACTACCACTACTACTACTAGTACCACTACTACTAGACCTATTACTATAAATAGTACTACTACTGCTACTATAACTTTTACTATTACTACTACTATTACTGCTACTATTGCTACTAATGCTTCTACTCCTATTACTACTACTACTTCTACCACTATAGCTACTTCTCCTTCTATTGCGATTACTCCTGCTACTACTACTAATGCTGCTACTACCACTTCTTCTACTACCACTACAGCTACTACTTCTACTTCTGATACTATTACAATTGAAATTACATCTATTGCAACTCCTACTACTCCCCCTCCGCCTACTACTACTACTCCAACTACTATTACTACTACTGTTACTCCTACGACTATCCCTACTCGTACACCTACTTCGGTTACTACTACAACTATAACTACTACTAATATTGTTAATATTTGTCCTTCTACTACTAGAACTACTATTACGACTACTTTTACTAGTACGACTACTACTACTGCAACTAGTGCTACTACTACTACTACTACTGGACCTACTACAACTACTGCCACTACTGCTACCACATCTACTACTACAATAATTCTGGCTAATGCGGCAGCTACAACTGCAACTCCTAGTACTACAACAACAACAACAACTACTACTACTACTACTATTGCTACTAGTGACACAACTGCAACTCCTACTAGACTGGAACTCAATCAAGACGTCCCTGACAGCTATGAACGCTGCCACTGCTGTCATGCGCCCTCCCAAAAGCGCTATCGGATGCATTGCCCAACCTGCCAATTGACCATTTGTGGGCGATGCAGTTCCTACTATTTTGATAAACGCATCCCTGTTGCTCAAACACACCTGCTCAGGTATGATTCTACCGACCTCCTTCGTGAGCAACAATAATATATTTTATCATGTGACAATGAAAGGAAGCAGCTGCAGTAGCAGCTAGCTTTTAGTCAAGATGAGCAGGAGGCCCTGCAAAACCGCCTCCGTCTGGCTCAACAGGAGAGCCACCGATGGCAAATGAAGTATAAGGAACTGGAAGAGGCGACAATGGAGCTTGATCGCCTGATGCTCGAACGAGAGGACCTCCGACGGGAAATTCAGGGTTTGTACCAATAAAAAGGCAAACAACAAGAAGTTGAGGCGGTTGATACGGACATCGACCTCAATGTCTTTCTTGTGGACACCACACAAAAGGTGTTATCCGCTGAAGCCCAGATGCCTGCACAACCTCGTCGGGCCAAGAATATGTTATATAACTTAACGGTGAAGTTCGACATCCCTCTCACTATGCCTTTCGAAGTTAATGCCATCCTTGATACAGGAGCCACTACCTGTTGCATTGATCAAGGAGACGTTTCTGCTGGTGCTCTTGAAGAAAATCCATACTTAGTGCACTTCAGTGGTATTAACTCTCGTACATCGGCCAACAAGAAGCTGAAGTTTGGCCGTATGATTATTGGTGAGAACAGCTTCCGCATTCCTTACACTTATGCTTTCCCCATGAAATTAGGGGAAAATATTCAAATGATCCTCGGCTGCAACTTCATCCGCGCAATGCAAGGCGGAGTACGGATTGAAGGCAACACAGTTACATTCTATAAAAATGTGACCACCATCAATACATTGCCCTCCGTCCCAACAGCAGCCGCTATTGAAGAGCTCGACTTGGAGGAAGAAGAATACATCCAAATTCAAGAGCTCGTACGGTATGTGGCAACAGCAACCCCGCCATGGAATATCACCAGTAAGCTGAGTTCCTTGCTTGAGCAACTCCGACAACAAGGCTATATTGGTGATAATCCCCTACGGCACTGGTCCAAGAACAAGGTGGTATGCCAACTTGACATCAAAAATCCGGACTTCATCTTTGAAGACCGACCCCTCAAGCATGTCACCCCTCAAGCCAAAGCAGCCTATGCAAAGCACATTAAGGCACTCTTGGACCTCGGTGTCATTTGTCCAAGCCAAAGCAGGCACCGCACGACGGCCATTATTGTCAACTCTGGCACGTATGTGGATCCTCAAACTGGTCAAGAAGTCAAAGGGAAGGAGTGGATGGTCTTTAATTACCGCCGTCTCAACGACATTACCAACAAAGACCAGTATAGCTTGCCTGGCATCAACACCATCCTACGGAAGGTGAGTAGAAGTACTATCTACTCAAAATTTGATCTTAAATCAGGCTTTCATCAAGTAGCCATGCATCCTGATTTCGTAGCATGGACGGCGTTCTGGGTACCAGATGGCCTTTATGAATGGCTTGTGATGCCGTTTGGCCTAAAGAATGCGCCCGCCATCTTCCAACGAAAGATGGATCACTGCTTCAAAGGGACTGCGGATTTCATTGCAGTCTATATAGATGACATTCTGGTCTTCTCAGCCTCGGAAGCAGAACATGAACAGCATTTGCAGATTATGCTTCAGATCTGCAAAACACATGGACTTGTTCTTAGTCCCACCAAAATGAAGCTGGCGGTCTCCGAAGTTGAATTTCTTGGGGCGGTTCTTGGGAACCAACGCATTAAATTACAGCCCCACATCATCAAGAAGATCGCAACCTTTGATGAGCAAGAGCTGACAACAACCAAAGGCCTCCGAGCTTGGCTCGGTATTCTAAATTATGCCCGCAACTACATCCCGAATCTGGGAACGTTGCTCGGGCCACTATATGCGAAAACCAGTCCTACAGGGGAGAAACGCTGGAACTCCCAGGACTGGGCTCTCGTCACCAAGATCATGACTCTAATCCAACAACTACCGGATTTAGAGATTCCACCAGATAACAGCTATATGATCTTGGAGACGGACGGCTGCATGACAGGCTGGGGAGGGGTTTGCAAATGGAAGCCTCATAAGTTTGACCCAAAGTCTGTCGAGAAGATTTGTGCTTATGCCAGCGGCAAGTTCCACCCACTCAAATCAACAATTGATGCGGAACTCTTTGCCGTCATGAACTCCCTGGAAGCACTCAAGATTTACTACCTGGATAAAGCCGAGCTGACTATCCGCACGGACTGTCAGGCAATTATCAGTTTCTTTGATAAATCGGCCAACAACAAACCTTCCCGCGTACGCTGGCTAGCCTTCACGGACTATATAACCGGCACCGGCATTTCTATCCAGTTTGAACATATCGACGGAGGGGATAACCAATTAGCTGACACCCTCTCTCGTCTCATCACTACTCTTGTCCTTTCAGGGGAATGGCCTGCACCAGACGACTTAGCAGCCCTCAGTCTAGCAGCTACCCGAGAGCAGGAGACACACCAAACATGCCCGCTGGAGGAACGATGTCCGAGCCACATGACAACAGCTCAAGCCTTGCTCTGCAATACGAGCAACAACTGCAGCTCCTCCAGGACATGCCAATGTCCCTCGCAACCCATGACACCATCAAACGATGGCTGTACCAATTGGAACGACAGAGTGCCCAAGAAGCACTTGACGCCGTTCGACAATTCCGGCACCTCCATGCCCTCAAACTCACAGAAGTCACAAAACGGGCACGGCGCAAGACCACGGGCAACTTCTGAGCCTAGTAGCACCCTGTTGTCACCCAGCTGGATGAGCAACTTGCCAAAGCCATCCACCTCACAGCGGACGCTGCACAACGACTACCAGCCTATCGCTTCTGAACCCACCAGGCATAACTTGCCCCAGAAGCAAGGCATCAAGGACCGTCCGGACCCCACCAAGACTAACTTACCACCGAAGCAAAGCATATAGTTAGTGTGCTGTCACATAGGTGTGCTGTAAAGCGTGTGTTGCGTACTGTCCAGCTAGTCTGCTGTAATATCGGATGTGGAAAGGAGATTCGCCCCTATCATCCCATCCAGTGGATGTATGACGGAGCAGATTCTCCCTTATCACATCTCGGCTATAAATAAACATCTCCAGCCTGCCACTAGAGCAGAACGGAGGATTCAGAACACTCTTTCCTGTGTCCAACTCTTCTATCTCTTCTCTTCTATCTCTTCTTGTGTCTTCTTGTGTCTGTCTCAGCTCTCAGCCCGCGCGAAAATCCTGGTATCAGAGCTTGGTTCATCCACGCTCCATGGCTGAGTAGTTCTCTTTCAGTCTAGGTACGAACGGGATTGTGTGTGTGTGCTGCGGTTTCTCACCTTATGGCCGTTACTCCCAACCCATAGAGTCTGAAAAATCCTGGATTGACCCCTCGGGTGGCACAGAGGCTGGACCTAATAAGTCCACCGCAAGGTCAATATTGGGAAAGAAGTAGGACTTCGTGTTCTTGGGGAGTCAAGTCTCTTGGCATAGCCAACGCTGATCAAGGTGTCTGAAGTGCAAAAGGCCGCAGTGCGCGTAAATCTGCAGGAGGCAGTAGCTGCCAGTCGGATGAGCATGTAGGACACGCTTGTGCTAGCCTAAGCTGTCCAGAGTTTTCATCTCTTGTTCGATAAGGTGTTGAAGACATACCCTACATCCTCACATAAAACCCAGAGTACCTAGATTGTCCTTTCCCGATTGTCAACCAAAACCTTGTATGAACACTTTCCTTCCAGCCAAAACCACATCCACTTACCAAGTATTGCTACTACTACTATTACTAAGACTACAACAACAACTACTGCAGCTACGGATGCAACGTCTGCAACTCCTACTACTACTACTACTACTACTACTACCACTACTAATACTATTGCCACTACAGCTCATCCTCCCACTACTTCTACAACTACCACTACTACAATAACTACTGCAACTATGACTCCAACTACTACAATAACTCTACTGCTATTACTACTACTACTACTATTATTACAACCACTACTACTGCTATTACTACATCTACTACTACTATTGCTACTACAACAACGACTACTACTACACTTATTACCACTAATACTCTGACTACTACAATAACTACTACTACTAATATTACTACTTCTATTGCTACAAGTACTACTACTACTATTACTACTAGTACTACTAACACTACAACAAGTACTCCTACTACTGCTATAACTACTATTATTACTACTTCTGTAGCTACTACAGCTAGTACCACACACTGCTACTACTACTACAACAACTACTACTACTAGTTCTACTACTATTGCTACTACAGCTAATAGTTCTATTTCTACTTCTACTACTCCTCCTCCTACTACTACTACTACCACCACCACTGCTCCTACTACTTCCCCTACTCCTACACCAACTCCTATTACAACAACTACTAGAACTGCTACTACTACAACGACTACTACAACTACTTCTAGTACTAGTACTACTTCTACTACTGCTATTAGGACCACCACCACTACTACTACGACTACTGCCGCTGCAATTACTACTAGTACTGATACTACTTCTACTAGTACTACTACTACAACAACTAATGTTGTTGCTGCTGCTGCGGTAGCAAACCAAGAATAACAACAACTACTACTTCTATTACTACTACTACTACAACTACAAGTAGTACTTAACTGCTACTACTACTACCACTACAACTACTACTACTACTACTACTACCACCACCACTACTACTACTACTACTACGGTTGCTGCTGCTACTAATACTGCTACTGCTACAGCTACAACACCTACAACACCTACTACTACTACTACTACTACTATTTATATAGCTATTTCTAGTAGTAACACAACTACAACTACTGCAACTACGACTACCATGACTACAACTACTACTACTACAACAACAATAATAGCTACTACTACTACTAGTACCCCTGCTACTGCTGCTGCGACTACTACAACTGCTTCTACTACTACTACTGCTGCTGCTGCTACTGCTGCTTCTACTACTACTACTACTACTACTACAACTACTACTACTGCTGCTACTACTACTACTACTTTTACTGCTATTACTGCCACTACCACTACCGCTATTGCTACTACTATTGTTATTGCAACTACTAGTACCACTAGTACCACACCTATTACTACAAATACTACAACTATGCATACTACTACGACTATTGCGACAACTATTGCTACTAATGCTTCTACAACTATTGCTACTAGTGCCACAACTGCAACTCATAGTACTTCTAGTATTACTACTACTATTACTAAGACTACAATAACTTCCGTAACAACAACAACTGCTGCTGTGGGTGTTGCGTCTGCAACTGCAATTACTAATAATACTACTACCACTTTGACTCCTACTCCCACTACTTCTACAACTACCACAACTACAATAACTATTGCAACTACTACTATAACTACTACAATAACTACGGCTACTATTACTACTACCACTACAATTACTACTACTACTACTATTGCAACCACTACTACTCCTACTACTTCTACTACTACTATTGCTACTGCAATAACTACTACTACTACTATTATTACTAGTAATACTATGACTACTACAACAACTACTACTACCAATATTACTACTACTATTGCCACAAGTACTGCTACTACTATTACTACTACTACTACTAATACTAGAACTTGTACTCCTACTACTGCTATTACAACTGTTATTACTACTACTCTTGCTACTACAACTGTTGCTACTACCATCACTGCTGCTACTACTACTACAACTACTACTACTACTATTGCTACAACTACTACTTTTACTATTATTGCTACTATGGTTACTACTATTTCAACTCCTACTACTCCTACTACTACTACTACTACACTAACCACTGCTCACTACTACTTTCCCCTACTCCACAACCAACTCCTATTACAACACACTACTAGAAGTAACTACTACTACTACTACAATGACTACTACATCTACCTCTAGTACTATACGACTTCTTCTACTACTGCTTCTAGTAAACCACCACTACTACGATGGGACGACTACTGCTTCTGCTACTACTACTAGTTGGGTAACTACTTCTACTACTAACTACCAGTACTACGACTACAACAACTATGGCTGCGGCTGCTGCTGTTGTTTAAAAGCCAAAAACTACTACTTCGCTTACTTCGTTATTAACTACTACTACTACTAACACTAATAATGACTACTACTACTACTACTACTACTACAACGCCCTCCTCCTCCGCCGACTGCTGCTGCGCTGCTACTACTAACTACTACTACTACTAGCTAGTAGTACAACTACTACTACTTCTACTACTACTACTTCTACTACTTCTTCTGCTACTACCTACTGCTGCTGCTACTACAACTACTACTGTGGTTACTAATAGTACCACTACCACTACACCTATTAGTACAAATAATAATACTACTACTACTACTAGTACTACTACTACTATTACTACTACTACAACTACCACTACTACTACTTCTACTACTTACTACTACTACTACTGCTACTATAGCTACTACAGCTACTACCTAGACTAATGTGATTACTACTGCTACTACTACTGCTACTGCTACTACCACTTTTGCTACTGCCACTACTTCTATTGCTACTCCTACTACTCCTCCTCCTCCTGCTACCACTAGTCCAACTATAACTATTACTACTATTGCTGCTCCTACTACTACCCCTACTCCAATAACTACTCGTGCTACTACTACTCTGGCTACTACTCCTACAACTCATTCTATTACTACTATCACTAATACCACCACCACCACCACTACTACTACTACTAATAATACAACAACTACAACTAATGCTACTACTACTACTTCTACGACTACTACTAGTATTATGGCTATTACTACAATGACTACAAATACTACTACTGCTACAATTACAACTACTACTACTACTATGACTACTACTCCTGCTACTTCTACTGCAATGACAACTACTACAAATACTACTACTACTACAATAACAACTACAACTCCTAGTACCACTACTACTACTACTACTCATATTACTACACTACTACTACTACTGCTACTACTACTACTACTACTCCTGGTACCACTACTAGAGCTACTACTACAACCACTACTCCTGCTACTACTACTACTATGACGACTACTACTACTGCTTCTACTACCGCTACTATTGCTACTGCTGCTACCTCTGCTAATACTACTACTATTGCTTCTACAACTACACTACTACTACAACTTCGACTACTAGCACAACTACTGCTCCAACAACTACTACTATGACTACAACTATTACTACTTCAATGACTTCTACTACTACTGCTACTATTGCTCCTCCCGCTAGTACTGCTACTCCTACTCATACTACCACAACAACTACTACTACTGCATCTACTACTTGTACTACTACTTCTACCAATACTACTACTACTAGTACGGCTACAACAATAACTATTACTACTACTACAACGACTCCTCCTCCAACTACTTCATCAACAACCACTACTACTACTACTACTACTACTACTGCTACTGTTATTACTACGACTACTGCTGTTGTTACTACTGCCACTACTATTGCTACAACTACCACAATTGCCACTACTAATACTACTCCTCCTACTACTACTACTACGACTCGTAATACTATTACTTCTACTACTACTACTGCTACCACCACTATTACGACTACTATACTACTGCTACTGCTCCTACTGCTACTCCTAGTACTACTATGACTGCTACTACAACTCCTAATACTACTACTGCTACTACTCCAACCACCATTTCTATTGCTACTACACCTAATGCTTCTACTATTACTTTGACTACTACAACTGCAACAGCTCCTACTACTCCTACAACTAAAACTAATAATACTACTACCACTACCACAACTACTACAACTTACTACTACTACTACTCCCCCTACTAACAATTTCGCTATTACTACAACTGCAGCTACTACTACTACTACAACAATTACTACAACTAATACTACTCCAACGACTACAACTGCTACTACTACTACTATTACTATTAGTACTACTACTACTAATATAACTATTACTACTACTTGCTACTACTACTATTGCCGCTTCTGTAACTACTATTACTTCCATGACTGCTACATCCACTTCTACTACTACTGCTGCTATTGCCACTACTACTATAGCTGCTGCTACTACTACTACTTCTACTACTACTACTACTACTACTAGTACTAAAACTACTACTACTTCTTATACTACTACTACTACTACTACTACTATGCCTACCACTATTGCTACTGCTACTACTGCTGTAACGTATACTAGTGTTATCGCAACTGCTACTACTTCTATAGCTATTACTACTACTTCTAATGCTAATCCCACTACTGCTGTTGCCACCGCTACTACTACTGATACTGCTACTACTACTACTAATACTACTAATACTACACCTCTTAAAATTACTACTAGTATAACTTCTCCTACTACTAATACAATGACAACTTCCACTACTACTACTACTACTAATCTGGCTGCTACTACTACTACTAATTCTATTACTATAATTACTAATACCACTACTTTTGCTACTACTACTACCTCTACTAAATACTACTACTATTGCTTCTACTACTACACTACTACTACAACTTCAACCACTAGCACTACTACTCCTCAAACAACTACTACTATCACTATAAATACTACCACTTCTATGACTCCTATTGCTGCTGCTACTATTCCGCTACTACTGCTACTCCTACTCATACTGCTACAACTACTACTACTCCTGCAACTACTTCTACTACTACTTCTACCAAAACTACTACTATTAGTATGACTGCAACAATAACAACTACAACTAATACAACCACTCCTCGTCCTACTACCTCATCAACAACCATTACTGCTACTACTATTATTATGACTACTGCTGTTGGTAGTACTACTACTATTGCTACAACTACTACAATTGCTACTACCAATACTACTCCTACTACTACAACTGCGACTGGTAATACTATTACTTCTTCTTCTTCTACTACTACTACTACTATACTACTGCTACTACTCCTACTACTACCCCTACTACTACTATGACTACTACTACAACTACCAATACTACTAATGTTACTACTCCTCATGCTTCTACTACTACTTCTACTACTACAACTACTACAACTCCTCCTACTCTTCAACTAAAACCAATACTACTACTACCACTACCACAACTACCATAACTTAGTACTACTACACCTCCCCCTACTAACAATTCTGCTATTGCTACAACTACTGCTAGTCCTACTACCACTACTACTGCTAGTACTACTACTATAAGTATTGCTACAACAAATACTACTCTTACGACTACAACTGCTACTACTACTAGTATTACTATTAGTACTACTACTACTACTAATATAACTATTACTACTACTATTGTCATTATTACTACAACTACTACTTGCTACTACTACTATTGCCACCTATGTAGCTAATATTGCTTCCATGAATGCTACATCCACTTCTACTACTACTATTGCTACTGCCACTACTGCGACTGCTGCTGCTACTACTACTACTTCTATTACTACTACTACTACAACAACAACTATTACTACTTCTACTACTACTACTACTACTACTACTATTACTCCTATTTCTAGTATGGCTAATACTGCTGCTATTGCTACTACTGATGCAACTGATACTTTTGCTACTGATACTAGTACTGTCGCAACTGCTACTACTTCTACTACTGCTACAACTATTATTACCACTACTACTAACACTACTGCTACTGCTATTACAACTACTGCTAATACTAATGCCACTACTGTTGCTGCTACTGCTACTACTATTCACACTTCTACTGTTACTACTACTAATACTTCACCTCTTAAAATAACTTCTAGTATGACTTCTCCTACTACTAATACAATGATAACTTCCACTACTACTACTACTACTACTATTCTGGCTGCTACTAATTTTATTACTACAATGACTAATACCAGCACTACTACTACTCCTACTTCTGCTAGTACTACTACTACTACCACTACTAGCACTATTGCTTCCACTAACATTGGCATGACTACTACTACTACTACTATTGTAACTACTACTACTATTGGTAGTAGTGGTAGTGGTCATAGAAGTAGTAGCAGAAGTAGTAGTAGTTGTTGTTGTAGTAGTCATAGTTGTAGTAGCATTAGTAGTTGTAGTGATAGTAGTAGAAGTAATAGAAGCAGTAGTAGTAGTAGAAGTAGATCAAGTACTAGTAGTTATGGTAGGAGTAATACTAGCAAAAGTAGTAGTAGTAGTAGCAACTGTAGTTATAGTAGCAGTCCTGGTAGTAGTGACAGTAGTAGTCATAGTTGTAGTACTAGTAGTAGTAGTCATTGTAGTAGTAGGAGTAGGAGTGGCAATAGAAGTTCTAGTAGTAGTAGAAGTAGTAATAATAGTTGTAGTAGCAGTGGTTGCAAGTAGTTGTAGTTATTGTTGTTGTAGTAGTAGTAGTACTATTAGTAGGAGCAGTAGTAGTGGTAGCTACAGTAGTAGTAGTAAGTCATTGTAGCAGTAGTTGTTGTTATTGTCGTAGTAGGACTAGTAGTTGTAATCATAGAAGTCATTGTAATAGTAGTAATATTCGCAGTACTAGTTGTACTAGTATCAATATTAGTAGTCATAATAGATATAGGTGTAGTAGAAATAGAAGTAGTAGTAGCAGCAGCAATAGCCTTAGTAGTAGGACTAGTAGTAGTAGTAGTAATAGTAGTAGCAATAGCAGTAATAGTAGCAATAGTCATTCTGGTAGGGCTTAGGGTTTAGGATTTGCGGTTTAAGATTTGGGGTTTAGGGTTTATAGTTTTATAATGGTAGTAGTAGCAGCAATGGTAGTAGTAGCAGTAGTAGTAGTAGTTGTAGTAGTAGTAGTACTAGTAGCAGTAGTAGTATTCAGATTAGTAGTAGTAATGGTAATAGCAGTAGTAGTAGTAGCTGTTGTAGTAGTAGTATTAGTAGCTGTAGTAGTATTCAAATTAGTAGTAGGAATAGTAGTAGTAGTAGCAGCAGTAGTAGCAGTAGCAGCAGCAGCAGTAGCAATAGTACCAATCGTAGCACTACTACTACTAGTAGCAGTAGTAGAAGTAGTAGTAGTACTCCTTCTAGCAGTAGAAGTAGCAACAACACTCTAAGTGCAGTAGTAGTCATAGTAGCAACAGTAGCAATAGTAGTAGTAGCAGCAGTCATTACTGTAGTAGCAGTCGTAGTAGTAGCAGTAGTAGCAATAATAGTAGAAGTAGCAGTAGCAGTAGTAGTAGTAGTAGTAGAAGTTGCAGTAGTTGTAGTAGTAGCAGTAGTAGTAGGAGCAGGAGAATTAGTTGTAGTAGTAGCAGTAGTTGTAGTAGTATGAGAAGTAGTAGTAGTAATAGTTGCAGCAGCAACAGCAGCAGCAGCAGTAGTAGTGGTAGAAGAAGCAGATAGTAGTACCTCTAGTGGTAGTAGGAGTAGTAGTAGTCACAGGAGAAGTACTTGCTGTTGTTATTATAAGAGAAGTTGTAGTTGTAGAAGTAGTGGTATTAGCAGCAGTAGTAGCAATAGTGGTAGTAGTAGTAGAAGTAGCAGTATTAGTAATAGTAGTATTGGTAGTAGTAATAGTGGTAGAATTAGTTGTAGTTGCAGTGGTAGTAATAGTTGTAGTATAAGTAAAAGTAGTAGTAATAGTAATCGTAGTAATAGAAATAGTAAGATTAGTAATAGTTGCAGTAATAATAGTAATAGTAGTAGAAGTAGTAGCAGTGACAGTTGTAGTAATAGTAGTATTAGTAGTACCAATAGCAGTAGTAGCAGTAGCAGTAGTAGTAGTATTAGTAATAATAGTAGTAGCAGTAGAAGTAGTAGTAGAAGTAATAGTAATTGTAGTAGCAGTGGCAGAAGTCGCAGTAGGAGGAGGAGGAGGAGGACGAGGAGGAGTAATAGTAGTAGTAATTGTAGTAGGAGTAGCAGCAGCAGCAGCAGCAGCATTAGTAGCAGTAGCAGCAGTAGTAGTCGTAGGTGTAGCAATAGTAGTAGTTTAGTAGTAGCAGTAGCAATAGTAGTTGCAGCAATAGTAGTAGTTTACTAATAGTAGTAGCAATAGTAGTATTTAAAGTTTTAGTAGTAGTAGTAGCAGCCACAGTATCAGTAGTAGTAGTACAAGCAACCGTAGTACTACTAACAGTTATGGTAGTAGTAGTAGTTGTTGTTGTTGTAGTAGTAGTAGTAGTAGCAGTAGTAGCAATAGTAGTACTAGTAGTAGAAGTAGCATTAGTAGTAATAGTAGTGGTAGTCGTAGTAGTTCTAGTAGTAGTAGTAGTAATAGTAGTAGTAGAAGTAAAAGTTGTAGTAGCTGTAATAGTAAGAATAGAAATAGTAGTAGGAGCAATATTAGTAGTAATAATAGTACTAGTAGTTGTAGTTATTGTAGCAGTAGTAGTAATAGTCGTACTAGTACTAGTAGTAGCAGTTATACCAATAGTAATCGTTGTTGTAGCAATAGTAGTAGTAGCAGTGGTAGTAGTAGTAGCAGTAATAATTGTAGCAGTAGAAGTAGTAGTAGCAGTAGTAGCAGAAGTTGTAGCAATAGCAACAATAGCAGCAGTAGTACTAGTAGTAGCAGTACTAGTAGCAGTAGCAGCAGTAGTAGTTGTAGGAGAAGTAGTAGCAGGAGTTGTTGTTGTAGATGTAGGAGAAGTAGTAGTAGCTGTAGCAGTAGTTATAGTAGAAGTAGTTATAGAAGTAGTACTGTTAGTTGTTGTGCTATTAATAATAGTAGTAGTAGGAGTAGTAGTCATGGTAGTAGTATAGTTGTAGTTGTAGTAGTAGAAGTAGTAGTAGCCACCGTAGCAGCAGGAACAGCAGTAGTAGTATTGGTAGTTGGAATAGGAGCAGCAGTAGTAGTGGTAGTGGTAGTAGTAGTTGTAGTAGTCCCAGTAGTGGTATTAGCAGTAGTAGCAGTAGTAGTAGTAGTGGTCGTAGTAGTAGTAGTAGTCATAGTAGTAGTAGAACTAGTAATAGTGGTTGTAGTAGTAGCAGTAGTAGTGGTGGGAGTAGCAGCTACAATAGTAGTAGCAATAGTAATTGTTGTTGCGGTAGTAGTTATAGCAAAAGTATTAGTGTTTGTAGTAGTAGTAGTAGTAGTTGAAGCTATAGTAGTAGTGGTAGTAGTAGCAGTAGTAGCAGTTGCAAAGGTAGCGATAGTCGTAGTAGTAGTAGCAGTAGTAGTAGAAGTTGCAGTAACAGTAGCAGTAGTTTGATTTGTAGTGGTAGGAGCAGCTGTTGCAGTAGCTGTAGTAGTAGTAGCAGTGGCAGTAGTAGCAGCCGTAGCAGTCATAGTAGAAATAGTAGTAGTAGTTGCAGTTGTAGTAGTAGAAGTTGTAGTACTAGTTAGTAGTAGCAACAGTGGTAGTAGTAGTCGAATCAATGGTATAATAGCAGCAGTAGTAGTAGACATAGCAGTAGTAGTAGCCGTAATTGTAGTAGTAGAAGTAGTAGCAGTAGAAGTACTAGCAGTAGCAGTAGTTGTTGTAATAGCAGCGGTTGCAGAGTAGCAGCAGCAACAACAACCGCAGTAGTAGTAGTAGTAGTAGTAGCATTAGTAGAAGTAGCAGTAGTAGTAGTAACAGTGGAAGTAGTATTAATAGTAGTAGTAGTAGTAGTAGCCGCAATAGTAGTAGTAGTAGTTGTTGTTGGGGTAGTAGTACAAGTAGATGTAGTAGTGGTAGTAGTAGTAGTAGCAGTAGTTGCTATAGTAGTAGTAGAAGTCGCAGCAGCAATCGTTGCCATAGTAGTAGTTGTAGGACCAATTGTAGCAACAGTTGTAGTAGTAATAGTGGCAGCAGTAGTAGTAGTAATAGTAGTAGAAGTAGAAGTAGAAGTAATTGTAGCATTAGCAGTGGTAATACTAGCAGTAGTATTAGTAGTCGGCGTAGCAGTAGTAGTGGCACTAGTAGCAGTAGCAATAGTAGTAGCACTCGCAGCCGCAGTCACAGTAGTTGTTATACTAGTAGTGGTAGTTGTAGAAGCCATAGTAGTATTAGTACCAGTAGTAGTCATAGTACAAGTAGCAGTAATTGAGAGAGTCGTAGCAATATTATTATTATTAGTAGTAATAGTAGCAGTAGTAGCAATAGTAGAGGTAGTAGTACTACCCGTAGTAGTAGCAGCAGCAGTAGTAGGAGTACTAGTAGTAGTAGTAGTAGCAATAGCACTAATAGTAGTGTAGCATAGCAGTTTAGTAGCACGTGTAGTAGTGCAGTAGCAGCAGCGCCAAAGTAGTTGTCGTTTCGTAGTTCAAGTATATAGTAGTTAAGCATTTGTAATAGTAGTAGCAACAATCATAGTAGTAGCAGTAGCAACAATAGTAGTAGTTGTTGTAGCAGAAGTAGTAGTGGTTGTAGTAGCTGTAGTAGTAGTAGTTGTAGCATTAGTATTACTAGTAGTTGTAGTAGAAGTTGTACCAGCAGTGGTTGAAGTAGCAAGAATAGTGGTAGTAGTAGTAGTGGAGGTGGTAGTAGTAGTGGGAGTAGCAACCTTAATAGCAATGTTAGTAGTAGTAGCAATCCTTGTTATAGTAGCCACAACAGCAGTAGCAATGGTAGTAGAAATAGTAGTAGCAGTAGGAGTAGTCGTAGTAGTGGTAGTAGTAGTAGTAGGAGAAGTAGTACTAGTAGCAGTAGTGACAGTAGCAGTAGTGGTAGTAGTATGAGAAGTAGTTTTCATAGCAGTAGTGGTATTAGTAGCAATAGTAGCTGTAGTGGCAATAGTAGTAGCAATATTAGTAGTAGTAGTAGTAGTAGTAGTAGCAGTAGTAACAAAAGTAATAAAAGTAGTAGAAGTAGTAGCAGCAGTAATAGTGGAACCAGCGGCAGTAGCAGTAGTTGTAGTTAAAGCAGCATTATCAGAAGTAGAAGTAGCAGTAGTTGTAGTAGTATGAGAAGTAGTTGGAGTAGCAGTAGCAGTTGTAGTAGTTGTTGTGTTAGTAGTAGCAACAGTTGCAGTAGTAGCAGCAGTAGTAGTAATAGTAGTAGTACTACCAGTAGCAGTAGTTATAGCAGTAGTAGTTGTATCTGTAGTAGTAGTAGCTGGAGGAGCAGTAGAAGCAGTAGTTTTGATAGTAGCATTGGTAGTAGTAGTAGTCATGGTAGCAGTGTTGTTGTTGTAGTAGTTGAAGCAGTAGTAGAAGTTGTTGTTGTAGAAGGAGTAGTATTCATTGTAGTAGCAGTTGCAGAAGTAGTTGGGGTACGGTAAGTTGGTGTAATAGTTGTAGCGGCGGTTGTAATAGTAGCAATGTTAGTAGTGGTAGAAGGGGGTAGTAGTATTAGTAGTAGAAGTAGTATTATTGCAGTAACAGAAGTTGTAGTTGCAGTAGTAGTAGTAGTAGCATAAGAAGTAGCGGTAGTAGTTGTTGTAGTAGTAGTAGCAGTAGTAGCAATAGCAAAAGTACTAGCAGTAGTACTAGTAGTGGTAGTAGTTGTAGTAGCCGTAGTAGTAGCATCAGTATTAATAGCAGCAGTAGTAGTAGGTGAAGTATTTGCAATAGTAGCAGTAGTAGCAGTACAATTAGTAATTATTGTAGCAATAGGGGTAGTAGTGTCGCTAGTAGTCCTAGTAGTAGTATTACCAGTAGTAGCATCCGTTGTAGCATTAGTAGTAGTTGTCATTCTAGTAGTGGTAGTTGTAGAAGCAGCTGTAGTAGTTGTAGTAATAGTAGCAGTTGTTGTAGGAGTAGCAATTGCATTAGTAGTAGTAGGAGTAATACTAATAGAAATAGTAGTAGTAGCAGAAGTAGTAGTCATAGTAGTAGCTACAACTATAATAGTAGTAGTTGTAGCAGGAGCAATAGCACTAGCAGTAGCAGTTCTAGCAGCAGTAGTTGTACTAGTAGTAGGAGTAGTAGCAATAGCAGCAGCTGCAGTAGTTGTAGTAGTAGTGCTAGTATTAAAAGTAGTAGTAACAACAATAGTAGTAGCAGTAGTGGTTGCAAAAGTAGTAGTAGTAGTAGCAGAAGCAACAATAGTAGTTGTAGTAGTAGCAGCCGTAGTAGTAGTAGGAGTAGTAGTAGTTGCAGTAGTAGTAGTACGAGTAGTAAGAGTAGTAGTTGTAGTAACAGTCGTAGTAGTAGTAGTGGTAGTAGTAGTAATAGTTGTAGCAGTAGTCGTAATAGTGGCAGCCATAGTAGGGTAGTAATAGTGGCAATAGCAGTCGTACTAATAGTAGTAGTAGTAGTCGCAGTGGTAGCTGTAGTAGCAGAAGTACCAATAATAGTAGACTAGTAGTAGTAGTAGCAATAATAGTAGAAGTAGCAGTAGAGTAGTAGTAGCAACAGTAGTAATAAAAATAAATTGGCAGTAGTAGTAATAGTAGGAGAAGCAGCAGTAGTAAGTAGCGTAAAATAGCAGTAGTGCGTAGTATGAAAGAAAGAGTTAGCGTGACAGCCGCCAGTCACAGTAGTAGTATGGTAGCTAGTAGTAGTAGTACTACTAGGATCAGTAGTAGTAGCAATAGACTAGAGTAGTAGTTTGGCAGTCAGAGTAGTATTAGAAATAGCACTAGGATAGTAGTAAAGCAAAGTACTAGCAGTGTAGCAGCCATAGTAGTTGTAGTAGTAGTACAAGTAGTAGAAGTAGTAGCAATTGTAATAGTAGTAGTAGCAGTAGCAACAATAGTAGTAGTTGTTGTAGCAGAGGTAGCAGTGGTTGTAGTAGTTGTAGTAGTAGTAGTTGTAGCATTAGTATTACTAATAGTTGTAGTAGAAGTTGTACCAGCATTGGCAGAAGTAGCAAGAGTAGTGGTAGTAGTAGTGGTGGTGGTAGTAGTAGTAGCGGGAGTAGAAACCTTAGTAGCAATGTTAGTAGTAGTAGCAATCATTGCTATAGTAGCAACAATAGCAGTAGCAATGGTAGCAGAAATATTAGAAGTAGCAGTAGCAATAGTAGTAGCAGTAGGAGTAGCCATAGTAGTGGTAGTAGTAGTAGTTGGAGAAGTAGTAGTGGTACCAGTAGTGACAGTAGCAGTAGCGGGAATAGTATGAGAAGTAGTTTGCATAGCAGTAGTACTACTACTACTAGTACTAGTAGCTGTAGTGGCAATAGTAGCAGCAGTATTATTATTATTAGTAGTAGCAGCAGCAGTAGTAGCAGAAGTAATAAAAGTAGTAGTAACAGTAGTAGCAGTAATAGTGGAAGCAGCAGCAATAGCAGTAGTTGTAGTTAAAGCTGCATTATCAGTAGAAGAAGTTGCAGTAGCTGTAGTAGTATGAGAAATAGTTGGAGTAGCATTACTAGTTGTAGTAGTAGTAGCAGTTGTAGTAGTAGTTGTGTTAGTAGCAGCAGCAGCTGCAGTAGCAGTAGTTGTAGTAATAGTAGTAGTACTAGCAGTAGTAATTGTTGTAGAAGTAGTAGTAGTATCTACAGTGGTAGTAGCTGGAGGAGCAGTAGAAGTAGTAGTTTTGATAGTAGCATTGGTAGTAGTAGTAGTCGTGGTAGCAGTGTTGCTGTTGTTATTGTTGTAGTAGTGGTAGTAGTAGTCGTGGTAGTAGTAGTAGTTGTTGTTGTTGTAGAAGTAGTAGTATCTATTGCAATAGCAGTTGTAGAAGCAGTATAGGTACAGTAAGTTATTGTAGTAGTTATAGTGGCAGTTGTAGTAGTAGCAATGTTAGTAATGGTAGACGGGGGTAGTAGTATTTGTAGTAGTAGTAATAGTAGTAGTAGCAGAAGAAGTAGCGGTAGTATTTGTAGTAGTGGTAGTAGCAGAAGTAGCATTAGCAAAAGAAGTAGCAGTAGTACTAGCAGTGGTAGTAGTTGTAGTAGCCATAGTAGCAGCATCAGTAGTAGCAGTAGTAGTAGTAGGTGAAGTAGTTGCAATAGTAGCAATAGTAGCAGCACAATTAGTAATAGTTGTAGCAGTAGGAGTAGTAGTGTTGCTAGTAGTACTAGTAGTAGCATCCGTTGTAGCCATACTAATAGTTGTCGTACTTGTAGTGGTTATTGTAGAAGCAGCAGCAGTAGTTGTAGTAGTAGTAGCAGTAGTTGTAGGAGTAGCAGCTGCATTAGTAGTAGAAGGAGTAATACTAATAGAAGTAGTAGTAGTAGCAGAAGTAGTAGCTGTGGTATTTGTTGTAGCTATAGCAGTAGTAGTCGTAGCAGGAGAAATAGCACTAGCAGTATTAGTTGTAGCAGCTGTAGTAGTACTAGTAGTAAGGAGTAGTAAGCAGTCGCACACCGCAGTAGTTTTGTCGTAGTCGGTCGTCTTCGTAGTCGTAGTCCCACCCGAGTCGTCTTCGATGCACCCGTCGTCGTCGTAGTCGCACCCGTAGCCATAGTAACGTTGCCGTCGGCGCACAGTCAGCCGTCTTACGTCTAGTCGTTGTCCGGATCGGTCGTTTGAAGTAGAGTCCGCAGAGTAGTAAGAGTAGTAGTAGTAGTAGTGCTAGTAGTAGTAATAGTTGTAGCAGTAGTCGCAGCAGTAGCAGCGATAGTAGGGTAGTAATTGTAGCAATAGCAGCCGTACTAATAGTAGTAGTAGTAGTAGTCGCAGTGCTAGCTGTAGTAACAGAAGTAGTAGTAGCAAAAGTACCTCTAATAGTAGACGTAGTAGTAGTAGTAGCAGTAATAGTAGAAGAAGCAGTAGAGTAGTAGTAACAACAGTAGTAATAAAAATAGAATAGGTAGTAGTAGTAGCAGTAGCAGTAGCAGTAGCTATAGTAGTAAGAGAAGTAGTTAGAGTGACAGCGCAGTCATAGTTGTAGTAGTAGTAGTAGCTGTAGTAGCAGTACTATTAGTTATGGTAGAGGTAGTGGTAGGAGTAGTAGTATTAGTAGCAGTAGTAGTTATTGTAGTTGTAGTAGCAGTAGTTGTAGGAGCTCCGGAGCATTAGTAGTAGTAGTACTGGATGTTGGAGTAGTAGTTGTAGTAGTAGTGGCCGTAGTAGTAGCTGCAGTTATAGTAGTCGTTGTTGTAGCAGTAGCAATAGCACTAGCAGTAGTAGTTGTAGCAGCAGTAGTAGTACTAGTAGTAGTACTAGCAGCAGTGGCAGCAGCCGCAGTAGTTATAGTAGTAGTACTAGTATTAGTAGTAGTAGTAACAATAATTGTAGTAGAAGTAGTAGTAGCAGCAGTAGTAGTAGTAGCAATAGTAGTAGCAGTAGTAGCAATAGCAGTAGTAGTAGTACCAGCTATAGTAGTAGTTGTTGCAGTAGTAGTAGTGTCGGTAATAACAATAGTAGTAGTAGTAACAGTAGTGGTACCAGTAGTATTAGTATTAATAGTAGTCGTAGTAGATGTTGTATCCGCAATAGCAGAAGTAGCAGTAGTAGCAGTAGTAGTAGTAATAATTGTAGCAGCTGTCACAACAGTAGCAGTCCTAGTAGTGGTAGTAATAACTGTAGAGCCGCCATAGTAACAACAGTAGTAGTAGTAGCTGTCGTGGCTGTAGTAGCAGTACTAATAGAAGCAACAATAGTAGTAGCAGTTGCAATAAAAGCAGTAGTAGCAGCAGCTGGAGTAGAAGTAGCAACAATAGTAGTAGTAGGAGTAGCAGTAGTAGTAGTTGT
This sequence comes from Trichopus zeylanicus subsp. travancoricus, assembly GCA_005019695.1. Taxonomy (NCBI): domain Eukaryota; kingdom Viridiplantae; phylum Streptophyta; class Magnoliopsida; order Dioscoreales; family Dioscoreaceae; genus Trichopus; species Trichopus zeylanicus. The sequence goes on from RXID01014999.1 coordinate 20,807, forward strand.
TGTTGTTGTCGTTGTAGTACACCTAGAAGTAGCAGTAGTTGGAACAGTAGTAGCAGTAGAAGTAGTAGTTGTTGTGGGAGTAGTAATAGTAGTAGTAGTTGTTGTTGTACTTGTAGTAGAAGTAGTAGTAGTAGTAGTAGTAGTATTAGTAGATGTAGTAGTTGAAGTAGTAGTAGTAGTAAAAGCACAGTAGTAGTAGTAGTAGTAGTAGAAGCATCCATATCAGTAGTAGTAGTAGCAGTAGATGTAGTAGTAGGAGAAGTAGTAATAGTTTTGGTAGTAGTGGTAATAATAGTAGTAGTAGTAGTAGCAGCAGTAGTAGTAGCGATAGTTGTTGTCGTTGTTGTAATACTAGCAGTAGCAATAATAGTAGTAGTAGCAGTAGTAATAGTTGTGGTAGTAGTGGTAGAAGCAGTAGTAGTAGTTGTGGTAGTAGTGGTAGTAATAGTAGTAGTAGCAGTAGCAACAGCAGAAGTAGCGATAGTTGTTATTGTTGTTGTTGTTGTAATACTAGCAGTAGCATTAGTTATAGCAGCAGTAGTTGTAGGAGAAGTAGTAGTAGTAGTAGTAGTAGTAGTAATAGCAGCCGTAGTTGTAGGAGAAGTAGTACTAGTGGTAGTAGTAGTTGCTATAGTAGTAGTTGTAGAAGTTGTACTATTAGTACCAATTGTACCAATAGTTGTTGTGGTGGTGGTGGTGGTGGTGGTGGTGGTAGTAGTAGTAGCGGTAGTTAAAGTAGCAGTAGTAGTAGTAGCGTTATTAGTTGCCACAGGAGTAGCAGCAATAGCAGTAGTAGCAATAGCAATAGCAATAGTCATATCAGCACTAGTAGTATTTGTAGAAGTAGCAGCTGTAGTTGTACTAGTAGTGGTAGTAGCTGCTGCTGTAGAAGTATTTGTAGTAGCAGTAGTAGTAGTATTAGCGGTGGTAGTAACGGTAGTCAAGGTAGCAGTAGCAGCAGTTCTTACAATAATAGTAGCAGTTGTGGCAGTAGTAGTAGCCGTAGTAGTTGTAATAGTAGTAATAGCAGTTGTAGTAGTAGTAGCTGCTGCTGCTACTTCTACTCCTACTACTACTATTACTACTGCTACGCGGCTGCTAGTACTACTACTACCAATACTACTACTAATGTTACAACTGCTACAATGACTTCTACTGCTACTACTACTACAATAATAACAACAACTACTACTGATATCGTTGCTGCTACTACTGCTACTACTACTACCACTACTACCACTATTACTGCTACTACTGCTACTACTACTATAGGTACTACTTCCACTGCTATAACTTCTGCTACTACTACAACTGCTACAACAACTACTACTACTACTACATATACGACTATTACTGCTACTACAGCTACTGCTACCAGTATTACTACCTGCTATAACTGCTACTCCTACCTACTACTACTACTGCTGCTGCGGCTGCTATAACTACTACTGCTACTGCTACTACCACAACTGTAACTGCTACTACGACAGCTACTACTACTACTGTTGTTGTGATTGCTACTACTACAACTACTACTTCTTCTACTGCTACAACTACTACAGCTACTACTGTTACTTCTGCTACTACTAGTAGTATGACTACTACTACCACTACTAACACTACTCTGACTACTACCCTACTCCTACACCGACTCCTATTCCAACTACCAACTCTAGCACTACTACTACTACTACTACGTCTACTACTACCACTACTGCTACTACTTCTACCGCTTTTCCTACTGCTGCTGCTAGTGCTTCTATTGCTACTCCTACTACTCCGACAACTACTACTAGTACTACTCCTACTACTACTGTTACTACTACTACTACTACTACTACCCCAACTCCTACACCTATTGCTATTACTACTACAACTTCAACAACTACTACTACTACTATTGCTATTTTTTGTATTGCTACTAGTACTATCACAACTACTAGTTGAGCTACTACAACTGCTCCTACTCGTGTTACTGCAACTACTACTACTGCTACTACTTCTGCTACTGCTACTACTGCAACTACTGCTACTACTACTATTACTACTACTCCTATTATATTACTGCTACTGCTATACTACTACTAGTAGCAGCGCTACTGCTACTACTACTACTCATACACCAACCACTACTCCTAAAACTATACGTACTATTACTTCTGCTACTATTACTGCTACTACTACTACTACTATCACTATTAGTACTTCTACTACTACTTCTACGACAACTACTACTTTTGCTACTGCTACTACTACTACAACTTTTACTACTAGTACTACCCCTACTACTACTCCTACTACTACTGCTACTACTCCTACAGCTACTACTACTACCACTAATACTACTACTACTACTACTCGTACTACTACTACTATTACTACTACTACTACTACAATTACTACTACTGCTACTGCTACTACTACAATAACTATGACTACTACCATTACTATGGCCACAACTACTGCAGCTACTACGACTACCACTACTACTGCTACTGCTGCTACTACTACTACAGCGACAAATACAACTATTACTACTACTACTTCTGCTACTAGTACTCCAACTCCAACTCCTACTCCTACTACTATACCAAATACTACTAGTTCGACTACTACTACAACATCTTCTACGGCAGCTACTACTACTACTACAATAATTTCTACTACTACTACAACTGCTACTACAACTGCTACTACTACTACTGTTGCTACTGCTACTACTAATACTACTACTGCTACTACTTCTACTAGTACTCCTACTACAACTACTACCACTACTGTTACTCCTGCTACTATTGATGTTGTTGTTGCCGCTGTTGCCGCTACTTTGGCTACTACTCCTACTACTCCAACTATTGCTATTACGGCCACTCCTAATACTACTATAGTTACTACTATGACTGCTCTTATTACCACTTGTACTCCTACTCCTATGACCATTACTATAACTATTCCTCCTCCTCCTACAATTACTACTACTACTACTCCAACTCCTGCTACTTCTACTACTACTACACCTACTTGTACTACAACTACTATGACTCATACTGCCACTTCTACTCCAACTCCTACTCCTACCACTCCTTCGATAACTACAACTGCTACAAGAACTACAACAACTACAACTCCTACTACTATTGCTTCTACTTCTACTACTACTACTACTACCACTACTACTTCTACTACTACTACTCTTACTATTGTTACTACTATTACCACACTACTCCTATTGCTACTACAATAACTACAACCATTGCCACAGCTATAACTATTCCTACTGCTACTCCTATTACAACAACTACTACAACTACTCCAATTACTATTACTCCTACTCCTACTCTTACTACTACAACAAATACTACTACAACTAATACGACTACTACCACAACAACTGCTACTAATGCTACCACTACAATAACAACAACAACTACTACTAATCCTACTCTGGCTGCTGCCACTACTACTACTACTCGAACTCCTACTATTGCTACTACTACTCATACTCCTACTCCTACTTGTACTACTACTAGTACTACTACGGCTAGTACTACTACCACTACTACTACTAGTACTCCAACTCCTACTCCTATATCTACACATACGACTACTACTGCTACTATTATGACTAATACTACTAATACTACTACTACTACTATTACTACTACTACAACTACAACTACTACAACTAGTACTACTGCTACTACTACTATTAGTAGTACTTCAACAACTACTATTTCTACTATGACAACTACTACATCTGTTATTATTATTATTATTACTATTACTACTACTACTAATACTAGGACTACTACTTCTACTACTACTAGTACTACTACTAATGCTACAATGGCTACTAATACTACTTCTGTTGCTACTGCTTCTTCTACTACTACTACTACAACTCCTGCTATAACTACTACAATGTCAACCACCACCACCACCACCACTACTACTACTATAACTACTACTACAACTAATACTACCTCTAGTACTACTACTACAACTGTTGATACTACACTACTACTACAACTACTTCTACTACAAGAACTACTACTACTACTCCTACTACTATTATTACTACTATTTATACTACTACTACTACTACTACTTCTACTACTACTACTACTACTACCACTACTACTACTAGTCCTATGACAACTAGAACTACTACTACTACTCCTACTACTACTACTTCTACTAATACTAATTCTACTCTTATTGTTACTATTACTACTACTACTACAACTTCTTCTACTGATTCTACTACTACTAGCACTACTACCACAACTACTACTGGAATAACTATGTCTACTATTACTACTACTACTACAACCACTACTACTACTGCTACTGTTGCTTCTACTACTACCGCTACTATTCGAACTACTACTGTTGCTACTACTAGTACTACTACTACTACACCAATTACAACAAATACTAGTACTACTACTATTACTTCCACAACTACTACTATTACTATTACTATTGCTACTACTGCTTCTACTACTATTATTTCAACAACAACTACTACTATAGCTACTACTCCTACTATTGCGATTACTATAGCTACTACTGCTACTTCTACTACCACTATTGCTACTGCACTATTGGTACTACTTTTATTGCTAATACTACTAGTACTACTACTACTTCCATTGCTACTCCTACAGCTCCTCCTCCTCCTCCTACTACTCCTACTAGTACTATTACTACTACTACGGCTCCTACTCCTACCCCTCTTCATACACCTAGTCCTATTACTACTAAAATAACAATAACTACTACTATTTGTATCCTACAACCATTATTACCATTACAACTACTTCTACTACTACTACTACTACTAGAACTGCTACTGTTGTGGCTATTACTGCAACTACTACAACTAATGCTACGACTTCAAAAACTTCTACTACTACTGCTGCTATTGCTGCAACTCCTAGTACTACAACTACTGCTACTACTACAGCTGCAACTCCTAGTACTACTTCTACTACTACAACTGCAACTCCTAGTACTACGATTACTAAAACTACTTCTACTACTACTACTACTACTAGTACTACTAGTACTACTACTCCTACTACTACTCCTACTACTACTACTACTACAACTATAGCTACTACCACTACAACTAGTTATGCTACTACTGCTACTACAACTACTGCTATTGCTACTCCCTCTACTCCTACTACTCCTCCGACTACTACTACTATTAATAGTACTACTACTACTGCTGCTGCTGCTGCTGCTGCTGCTAGGACTACTACATTTGCTATGACTACAACTGGTATCGCAACTACCACTGCTACTTCTACAACTATGACTACTACTACTACTACTACTACTACCACTACTGTGACTAATACTACTAGTACTACTACTACTTCAGCAACTACTAGTCGAACTCCAACTCCTACTCCTACTACTATTTTGAATACCACTTCTTCTACTACTACTTCTCTAACTTCTGCTACTACTACTACTACCACTACTCCAACATCAACTACCGCTACCACTGCTGCTGTAGAAGTAGTAGGAGTAGCAGTAGTAGTAGTAGGAGTCATAGAAGTAGTAGGAGTAGTAGTAGTAGTTGTTGTTATAGTTGTAGGTGTAGTAGTTATAGCAATAGGAGTTGTCGTAGTAGTTGTAGTAGTAGAAATAGTAGTAGTAGCAGAAGTAGTAGAAGTAGTCATCGAAGTAGTAGTAGTTGAAGTTATAGTAGTAGTAGTAATAGTAGTAGTAGCAGCAGCAGTAGTAGTAGTTGTTGTAATAGTAGTAGTTATAGAAGTAGTAATAGTAGTAGTAGTAGTAGTAGCAGCAGTAGCAGCAGCAGCAGCAGCGGCAGTAGTAGTAGTAGTAGTAGTAGTAGTAGTAGTAGTAATAGTAGTAGTTGTATTAGTAAGAGTAGTAGTAGTAGTTGTACAACTATTAGTAGTGGTAGTAAAAGTAGTAGTGGTAGTAGTTGTTGTAGTAGTAGTAGTGGCCATAGTTGTAGTTGTAGTTGTTATTGTTAATGGTGTGGTAGTAGAAGTAATAGTGTTATTATTATTAGTAGTAGTTATTGTAGTTTTAGTGCTAGTAGTAGAAGTAGCAGTCAGAGTAGTAGTGCTAGTAGTAGTAGTAGGAGGAGGAGTAGTAGGAGGAGAAGTAGTAATAGTAATATCAATTATAGCTGAAGTAGCAATAGTAATAGTAGTAGTAGTAGTAGTAGTAGTAGTAGTAGTAACAGTCATAATAAGAGCAGTAGCTATAATAGTAGTAGCAGCAGTAGTAGTAGTCATAGTAGCATTAGTAGTATTAATTGCAGTAGTAGTAGTTGTAGTAGTTCTGGTAGTAGTAGTTGCAGTAGTAGTAGAAGTTGGAGTAGTAGTAGCCGTAGTAGAGTAGTAGTAGTAGTAGTAGCAGTAGTAGTAGTAGTAGTAGTAGTATTCGAAGTGGTAGTAGTCACAGAAGAAGCAAAAATAGTAGTTGTATGAGCGGTAGTCATAGCAATAGGAGTTGTAGTATTAGATTCAATAGTAGTAGTAGTGGTTGTTGTTGTTGTTGTTGCTGATGTTGTTGTAGTAGAAGTAGTAGTACTAGTATTAGTAGCAGTAGTAGTAGTAGTAGTAGTTTTAGTAGCAGTAGTAGTAGTCGTAGTAGTAGTAGGAGTAGTAGTAGTTGTAGTAGTAGTAGTAGTAGCAGTGCAAGTGGCAATAGTAATAGTAGTAGTCGTAGTAGTGGTGGTGGTTATGATAGTAGTATGAGTAGCTGCTATTGTTGTAATAGCAGTAACAGCAGATGTAGTAGAAGTAGCAGTAGGAGTAGTAGCAATAGCAGCAATAGCAGTAGTAATTGTAGTAGTACTAGTAGTAACAGGAGAAATTGTAGTAGTTGAAGTAGGAGTAGTAATGGTAGTAATAGTAGTACTAGTTGTTGTTGTAGAAATAGTAACAGCAGTAGCAGTAGCGATAGTACTACTAGTAGTACTAGTGATAGTAATAGTTGTAGTAATGGTCATATTAGTAGAAGTAGTAGTAGTTATTTTAGCGATAATAGTAATAGTAATAGCAGTTGTGGTACTAGTAGTAGTAGTAGGAGGAGGAGTACTAGTAGTTATTGTAATAGTAGTAGTTGTAATAGTAGTAGTCCTAGTTGTAGTAGTTGTAGTTGTAGTAGTAGTAGCTGGAATAGTAGCAACAGTTGTAATAGTAATAGTAGTAGTAGTAAATGTAGTAGTAGGAGGAGTTGTAGTAGTAGTAGTGGTGGTGGTGGTAGTAGTAGTCATAGTAGCTAGAGTAGTAGTGGTAGTAGTAGTAGTAGTAGTACTAGTTGTAGCAAGAGAAGTTGTGGCAGTCATAGGAGTAGTAGGAGTAGTAGTGGTAGAAGTGGTAAAAGTAGCAGCAACAGTAGTAGTAGTAGGAGGAGTAGTAGTAGCAGTGGTTGAAGTAGTAGTAGTAGCAGCATTAGTATCAATAGTAACAGTAGTAGTAATAGTAGCAGAAGTAGCAATAGTAGTGGTAATAGTAATAGTAATAGTTGTAGTACTAGTAGCAATAGTAGCAGTAGTAGAAGTAGTAGTTGAAAGTAGTAGAAGTAGTAGTGGTAGCAGTAATCATTGTAGTGGTAGGAGTTGTAGTAGTAGTAGTAGTGCTAGTAGTAGTAGTAGAAGTTGTAGCATTGAAAGTAGGACTAGTAGTAGGTGTAGTAGAGGTAGTAGTAGTCATAATAGTAGTGGTTTTAGTAGTAGTACTAGTAGTTACCGTAGTGGCAGTAGTAGTAGTAGTAGTTGTTGTTGTTGCATTAGTCAGAGTAGTAATATTAGCTGGAATAGTAATAGTAGTTGTTGTTATAGAAGTAGCAGCAGCAGTAGTAATAGTCGTAGTAGTAGTAGCAACAGCAGTAGTAGTAAAAGAAGTAGTAGTAGTAGTATTACTAGTAATAACAGCAGTAGTAGCAGTAGTAGTAGTAGAAGTAGTTGCAGTAGTATTAGTAGTAGTAGCAGTAGTAATAGCAATTGTAGTAGTAGTAGCAGTAGTAATAGCAATTGTAGTAGTAGTAGGAGGAGTTGTAGTAGTAGTAGCTATGGCAATAGTTGAAGTGGCAGTAGTAGTAGTAGTAGTAACAATAGTATTAGTAGCAGTGGTAGTGCTAGTTGAGTAGTAGTAGGGGTAATAGTAACAGTAGTGTTAGTAGTTGTAGTAGGAGAATTTGCATTAATTGTGGCAGTAGTAGTAATAGTCGTAGTTGTTTGAGTAGTAGTAGTATTAGTAGTACTATTAGTAGTAGTAGGACTAGGAGTAGTTGTTGTTGGAATAGTAAAAATGGTGGTAGAGTAGTAGTAGTTATTGTGGTAGTCATAGTAGTTGTAGTAGTCATAGTAGTAGTTATTGTGGAACTAGCAGCAGTAGTAGTATTTGTTATTGTAGCAGCTGTAGTAATAGTTGTAATTGTCATAATAGAAATTGCACTTGTAGTTGTAGTAGTAGTAGTCGTAGAAGTTGTTGTTGTATTATTGTTATTATTAGTAGTAGTAGCAGCAATACTAGTAGCACTAGTACCAGTAGTAGGAGTAGCAGTTGTTGTAGGATTAGTTATTGTAGTAGTAGCAGTAGTCGTATTAGCTGTAGCAATAGCCGTGTTAGTAGTAGTAATTGTTGTAGTAGCACTAGTAGCAATAGTAGTAGTAGTAGAAGAAATAGTAGTAGTAATAGTAGAACTAGTAACAGTACTAGCAGTACAAGTACTAGTTGTAGTAGTAGGAGTAGTAATAGGAGTAAGAGTAGCAGCAGTAATCGTAGAGTATTATTAGTCAGAATAGTAGCTGTATTAGTAATAGCACTAGTAGTTGGAGTAGTAATAGAAGTAGTAATAGGACTAGGAAAAGCAGTAGTAATAGCAGTAGCAATAGTAGTAGTAGTAGTAGGAGCAGCAACAAAAGTAGTAGTAGTGGTAGTAGTAATAGTAATAGTAGTAGTAGTAATAGTAGTAGTAGTAGTAATAGTGGTAATAGTACTAGTAGAAGTGGTAGAAGTAGTCGTAGTAGTAGTAGCAGCAGTAGTATTAGTAGGAGGAGTAGTAGTAGTAGTTATAGGAGTAGTAGTAGTTGTAGCAGTAGTAGTAGAAGTAGTAGTAGAAGTAGTAATTGTAGAAGTAGTAGCAGTCGTAGCAGTAGTGGAGGTAGCTGTAGTTGTAGTAGTAGCAGTCATAGTGGAACTAGTACTAGCAGTGGTAGTAGAAATAGTAGTCATGGTAGTCATTGTAGTAGCAGTAGTAGTTGTTGTAGCAGTATAAGTAGTTGTAGCAATATTAGTAGTAGTAGTAGTAATAGAAATAGTAGTCGTAGTTGTAGTAGCAGTCGTAGTAGTAATGGAGGTAGTTGTAGTTGTAGTAGTAGCAGTCATAGTGGAACTAGTAGTAGCAGTGGTAGTAGAAATAGTAGTCATGGTAGTCATTGGATTAGCAGTAGTAGTTCCTATAATAGTCATAGCAGTAGTTGTAGCAATATAAGTAGTTGAAGCGGTATTAGTAGTAGTAGTAGTAGTAGTAGTAGTAGTAGTAGTAGTAGAAGTAGCAATTGTAGTATTAGTTGGAGTAGTTGTAGTATTAGTAGTAGCAGCAGTAGTAGTAGTAGTAGTAGTAGGATTAGTAATAGGAGTAGGAGTAGTAGTAGAAGTAGTAGTAGCAATAGTTATAGTCGTAGTAGTAGTAATAGTAGTAATAGTAGTTGTAGTAGTAATAGTAGTTGTATTAGTAGTAGTAGCAGTAGTAGTAGAAGTAGTAGTAGTACTAGTAGTAGAAGTAGTAGTAGTAGAAGTAGTACTAGTAATAGTACTAGTAGAAGCTAAGCAGAAGTAGCAGCAACAGCAGTAGTAGTAGTGGTCATGGTTGTCATAGTGGTAGCAGTAGTAGTAGTAGTTGTTGTAGTAGTAGTAGTAGTAGCAGCAGCAGTAGTAGTTGCAAAAGTAGTACATGGAGTAGAAGTATTTGTTGTAGTGGCAGCCGTAATAATAGTAGTATTAGTGGTAGTGACAGAAATGGTGGCAGCAATCGTAGTGGAATTAGTATAAGTGGTAGTATTTGTAGCGGTAGTAACAGTAGTCGTAGTAGCTATAATAGTAGTATTTGTAGCAGTAATAGTAGTAGTAGCAGTAGTTGTTGTAGTATAAATAGACGTTGGAGAAGATGAGTAGTAGCCAAAGCAATAGTCATTGCAATAGTTAGAGTGGTAGCAATTGTTGTTGTAGCTATAGTAGTAGGAGTAGTAGGAGTAATAGTAGTAGTAGTAGGAGAAGTGGTATTTAGTAGAAGCAACAGTAGCACTAGTAATAGTAGATGTAGTAGTGGCAGTAGTAGTAGTATCAGGGGCAGTAGTAGTTGTAGTAGAAGTAGTAGCAGTAGTAGTGGTAGTAGGCGAAGTAGTAAAAGTATTAGTACTAGTTGTAGTAGTAGGGGAAGTTGTAGTAGTAGTAGTAGTGGTAGTAGTAGTAGTAGTAGTTGTAGTACTAGTAGTTGTAGTAGTGGAAGTTGTAGCAGTGGTAGTAATTGTAGTGGTAGCTGTAGTTGTAGCAGCAGTAGTGGTAGTAGTAACAGTATTATTATTAGTAGTAGTAGTTGTTGTTGTGGCAGCAACAGCGGTGGCAGTTGTAATAGTTGTAGTAGCAGTGTAGTAGTAGCAGTAGGAGTAGCAATAGTAGTAGTAGTTTGAGATGTTGAGCAATAGCAGCTACAGTAGTAGTAGTAGTAGTAGTAGTAGTAGTAGGAGTAGGAGTAGCTGTAGCAGTAGTTGTATTAGTAAGAGAAGCAGCATAGTAGCAATTGCAGCAATGGTAGTTGTAGTACTTGTAGCAATAGTAGTAGTAGCAATAATAGTAGTAGTAGTAGCTATGGTAGTATCAGTAGTAGTAGCAGGAGTAGTAGTAGTAATAGTAGTAGAAGTAGTAGTAGTAGTAGTAGTAGTAGTAGTAGTAGTTGTTGTTGTTGTAGTAGTAGTAGTAGTAGTAGTAGCAGTAGTAGTTGTTGTATGAGCAGTAGCAGTAGTAACTCTAGGAGTAGTAGAAGTAGTGTACTAATAGTAGTATTAGTAGTAGTAGTAGTCGTGGTAGCAGTAGTTGTTGTTGTGGTAGTTATAGTAGTCGTTGGAATAGCAGTAGTAGTAGTCGTGGTAGCAGAAGTAGTAGTAGTAGTAGTAGTAGTTACAGAAGTAGTAGAACCAAGTGAAGAAGTAGTAATAATAGTAGTGGTAGAAGTAGTAGCAATAGCAATAGTAGTAGCAGTAGTGGTTGCGATAGTGATTGTAGTAGTAATAGTAGTAGCAGTAGTTATTGTAGTAGTGCTAGCAATAGTAGTAGTCATAGTAGCGGTAGTAGTAGCAGCGACAGTAGCGGTAGTAGTAGCAGGGACAGTAGCGTAGTAGTATTAGTAGTAGTGGTATGCATAGTATTAGTAGTAGTATTACTAGTAGTAGCATCCGTTCTAGCAATAGTACTAGTTGTCATAGTAGTAGTGGTAGTTGTAGAAGTAGTAGTAGTATTAGTAGCAGTGGTAGTATTTGTAGTAGTAGTAGCTGTAGTTGTAGGAGCAGCAGCAACATTAGTAGTACAAAGAGTTGTACTAATAGTAGCAGCAGTAGTAGCAGCAATAGTAGTAATAGTGGTAGTACTAGTAGTAGTAGTTGTAGTAGCAGTAGTAGTTGCCCTAATAGTAGCTACTGTAGTAGTAGTAGTCATAGCAGTTGCAATAGCACTAGCAGTAGTAGCAACAACAGCGGTAGTGGTACTAGTGGTGGTGGTAGTACCAGTAGCAGCAACCACAGTAGTTATAGTAGTAGTACTAGTATTAGTAGTACCAGTAGTAGTAGCAGGAGTAGTAGTAGTTATTGTTGTAGTAGCAGTAGCAGCAATAGTAGTAGTAGTAGTAGAAGTGATAGTAGTAGTAGTAGGAGTCGTACTAGTTGTAGTTTAGTAGTGCCAGTAGTAACAGTAGTAGTAATAATAATAGTAGTAGTAGCAATAATATTAGCAGAAGTAGTAGTTGTTGTAACACGAGTAGTAGTAGTATTAGTATTAGTATTAGTAGTAGTCGTAGTAATAGTTGTAAAAGCAAAAGCATAAGTTGTAGTAGCAATAGAAGTCATAGTTGTGGTAGTAGTAGCAGCAGTAGTAGCTGTAGTAATAGTAGTAGTAGTAGTAGCAGTCGTAGTTGTAGTGGCAGCAGTATTTGTAGCAGTAGTAGCAGTAATAGTTGAAGCAGCAATAGTAGTAATAGTAGCAGTAGAAGCAGTAGTAGCAGTAGTACTAGTAGTAATAATAAAAAAATAGTAGTTATTGTAGTAATAGTACCACTGGCAATAGTAATTGTAGTAATAGTAGCGGTAGTACTAGTAGCAGCAGTATTTGTAATAGAAATTGCAGTTGTAGTAGCAACCGCAGTAGTGGTAGTAATCGTACTACTAGTAGTAGTAGTAGAACCAATAGTAGTAGTTGTAGTGGAAGTACGATTAGTAGCAGTTGGTGTAGGAATAGTAGTAGCAGTAGTAGCAGAAATAGTAGTACAACTAGTAGTAATAGGAGTAGTAGTAGTTCTTGAAGTAGCACTAGTAGTAGTAGTAGTAGTAAAAGTAGTAGTAGTTATTGTTGTTGTAGCATTAGTTGCAGGAGTATTAGGAATAGCAGTAGTAGAAGTAATAGTAGTATTAATAGCCGGAGAAGTAGTAGTAGTAGTAGTAGCTATAGTATTAGTTGTAGTAGAAGTAGTAGTAGTGTTAATCGCCGGAGAAGAAGTAGTAGTAGTAGTAGTAGCAGTGATAGTAGTGGTTGTAGTAGCCGTTAATCTAGTAGTAGTAGTTGTTGCAGGAGTAGGAGTACTAGTCGTAGCAATAGTAGTTGTAGAAGTAGTAGTACTAGTAGTAGAAATACGAGTAGTAGCTGTAGTATTAGTAATAGTGTAAGTAGCAGTTGTAGTATTAGAAGTAGTGGTAGCAGTAGTAGTAATAGTAGTAATAGTAGAAGTAGTAGTAGTAGTAGTAGTAGTAGTATTAGAAGTAGTGGTAGTAGCAGTAGTAGCAGTAATAGTAGTAGTAGTAGTAATTTTAGTTGTAGGAGTAATAGTAGTAGTAGTTGGGGCAGCAGTAGTAGTTGGAGTTCGGGGTGTAGTAGTAGTAGGAGTAGTAGTCGTAGGAGTAGTAGTATCAGCAGCAATAGTAGTAGCAGTGGTAGTTGTAATAGTAGTTATAGTAGATGTAGTAGTAGTAGTACTAACAGTAGTAGTAGTAGCGGTGGTGGTGGTGGTGGCAGTAGTAGCAATATCGCTACTAGTAGTGGTAGAAGTAGTTGTGGTCATTGTAGTGGAAGTTGTAGTGGTAGTAGTAGTCATTATAGTAGTAGTAGTAGTAGTCATTATGGTAGTTGTAGTAGTAGCAGCAGCAATAGTAGTAGTAGTAGTATCAGGAGCAGTAGTAGTAGTAGCAGTAGTAGGAGTAGTAGTAGTAGTAGTAGCAATATCTGTAGTCATAGTAGTAGTAGCAGTAATATCAGTAATAGCAATGGTAGGAGTAGTAGTAGTAGTGGTAGGAGTAGTAGTAGTAGTGTTAGTAGAAGAAGTAGTAGTAGTAGTAGTACTACTACTACTCCAACTACTACTACTGCTACTAGTACTGTTAATGCTACTATGGCATGTATTGCTACTACTACTTCCACTACTTCAACTTCTACTATTGCTGCTACTATTACTATTACTACTGCTACTACAACGACCACTTCTACTACTATTACTACTACTGCTACTACTACTACTACGACTACTACTACTACTACTACTATTACCACTACTGATACAACAAGTACTACTACTACGACAATAAATACTTGTACTACTATAATAACTATTGCTACTACCTCCCCTATAACACTAATGACTACTACAACTACTGCTATGACTAATGCTAATGTTACTACTACTACAACTACTACTTCTGCTACTACTTCAGCTACTACTACAATTGCTACTATTAATATCATTACCACCACTTCTATTGCTACTACTACTACTACTAGTTCTTGTACTACTACTGCTACTATTGTTGTTACTGCTACTACTACTACTATGAGTACTACCACTTCCACGATAACTACTATAATTCCTACTACTACCACTACTGCTACTGCTACTACTACTATAACTATTACTACTGTTGCCTCTGTTGTAGTACTAGAAGTTGTAACAGTAGTAACAGTAGCAGTAGAAGTAATAGTAGTAGTAGTAGTAGTCACACTAGCAATAGCAAGCAGCAATACCAATAATAATAGTAGTAGGAGGAGTAGTAGTTTTCATAGTTGTAGCAGTAGTAGTAGGAGTAAAACTACTACTACTATTCCTACTACTACCACTAAAACTAGTACTCCTACTAGTGAAACTACTACTACTACTACTGATGCTGCCACTGCTTCTGTAATTACTTCTACTTCTACTACTGCTAATACTACTGTTATTGCTACTATAACGACTACTACAACTGCTGCTCCTACTACTACAACTGCTACTACAACTATAACTACTACACCTACGACTACTGCAACTATTACTACTACCACTAAAATAACAACAACAATCACTACTGCTACTGCTACTACTACTGGCTACTCCTACTACAACAACAACTGCTACTACTACTCCCGTTACTAGTGCTACTCCAACTGCTACTACACCTACTACGACTGCTGCTACTACTATTTCTGCTACTAATACTACTACCGCTACTAAAACTGCTACTCCTACACCCACTACTACTACTACTAATACTACGAGTAAATTTACTACTACTACAACTACAACTATTACTACTATTGGAACAACAACTACTCCTACTCCTATTAATATTGCTACAACTACTAAAACAACTACCACTAATTCTACTACTTATACAATTGCTACTACAACTACTTCTACTGTCGCTGCTACTACTAATACTACTACTAGTAAAATTGCTACTACTAATACACCTTCTATTGCTACTACTACCACCACTAATACTGCTTCTACTCCAACTCCTACTGCTACTCCTACTCCTACTCCTACTCTGACTACTACTACACCTACTAGTACTGCTACTACTATGACTTTTGCTACTACTACTACAATAATAACCACAACTGTTAATTCTATAACTGCTACTACTACTAATCCTATTGTAACTCCTGCTACCACTATGCCAACTATTAGTACACCTACTACAATTCCTACTCCTACTCCCACTACTACCACTACATCTACTCTTCCTCTTCCTACTACTACTACACCTACTCCTACTATTGTTACTACTCATCTTACTACTACTCCTACAACTGCTAGTACTACTCCTACTGCTACTACTACTCCTACTTCTCCTCCTACTACTACTACAACTCCTATTACTACAACCCCTACTACTACTACTACTCCTACTACTACTACTCCTACTCCTACCACTACTCCTACTCCTAATACTACAACTACCTACACTATTGCTACTACTACTACTACTACTACTACACCTACTTCTACTTCTACCACAACAACTACTACAACTACTATTACTACTACTAGTACTATACTACTATTCCTACTACAACTCCTACAAATACCAGTAATACTACTATGCTACTACTACTGCTACTTAATATCTACTACTTCTAGTACTACTACTGCTACTACAGCTACTACCATTGTTGCTACTGCTATTGTTGTTGTTGCTACTGCTACTACTGCTATTACTACTACTATCACTACTACTACTACTAAATTTCGATTACTACTATTACTACTTCTACTACTACTACTACCCCTACTACTACAACAACAACTACTACTACTCCTACTCCTACTACTACTACTACTACTCTTTCAACAACTGCTTCTACTACTTTTGGTACTACTACTATGACAACTTCAGCTACTGCGACTAATACTACACAACTGCTACTACTGCTACTACTACTACACTACAACTACTACTACAACTACTACTACTACTACTTTGGCTGCTATATCTAACATTACTAATAGTACTAATACTACTAGTACTAGTGCAAACACTACTACTACAACAACTACAAAAAGATCGACTTCTGCTACTACTCCTCCTCCTCCTACTACTACTACTATAATAACTACAACAACTACTACTACTCCAACTCCTACTTTTACAATAACAACAACAACTACTACTCCTATGACTTCTACGACAGCTACCACTACAATTACAACTACTACTTTTACGACTACCACTGCTACTACAAATGCTACTACTACTATTAATACTCCTACTACTAACACTACCCCTACAACTATTACTATTACAACAGCTACTGCAATTTCTCATACTACTACTACTACTACTACTTCTAATACTACAACTACTACTACTACCACTACTTCTACTACTACATCTACAACTTCTACTGCTCCAACTCCTAGTTTTACAAAAACAACTACTACTGCTACTCCTATAACTTCTGCTACTGCTACCACTATAATCACAACAACTACTTTAACTACCACTACTACTACTACTATTACTAAACCTACTGCAAATAATACTCCTTCGACTATTACTATTACTACTACAACTATTTCTTCTCCTACTACTACGGCTACTACTGCTAATAATACAACAACTACTACTACAACTACTATCACAACAACAACAACTACTATTAATACTACAACTACTATTACTACTGCTATTGCTAGTGCTGGTACTGCTACTGCTACTGCTACTAATACTACTACTACTATTGCAACAACTACTACAACTTCTACTACTTCAACTACTAATACTACTACTTCTATTACAACTACAACTACAACTATTACTAGTACTACTACTACTACAACAACTACTACTACTACTTCTAATACTACTAATATTGCTACTATTACTACTACTACTACTACTACTTCTGCTACTACTTCATCTACTACTACTACAACTAATACAAACACTACTACAACTACAACAACTACTACTGCTACCCCTTCTACGACTACTACTACTACTACTACTGGCACTACTTATAATACTGCTACACCTACTCCAACTCTGACTCCTACTCCAACTAATACTACAAGAACTACAACTACTATAATTACTACTAACTCATAATACTTGTACTTCTACTACTGCTACAATAACTATTACTATTGCTATTGCTATTTCTACTACTACTACAACAACAACAACTACCACTACTACTTCTACTCTTGCAGCTACTACTACTCCAACTACTATTACTAGTACTGCTACTGCTACCACTACTACTTCTAGTACTACCAATACTACTACTTCTATTACTACTACTACTGCTGCTGTTACTTCTTCTTCTACTATTATTACTACTACATCTACAACTACTACTCTGACTCCTACCACTACAACAACAACTACTACTACTAATCCTACCACAACTCGAACTACTACCATTATAATTACGATTACTACTATTTCTACTGCAAATACTATTGCTACTATTACTACTCCTACTACTAATACCACTCCTACTGTTGTTACTACTAGTACTACTATTGTTACTTCTTCTACTACTACCACTACTACTATTGTTATTACTAGTGTTGCTACTACAACTGCTACCGTTGTTGTTGCTACTGGTACTACTACTACAATTACTACTCCCACTACTACTACTACTTCAACTACTACTATTACAACTACATCTACTACTGCTACTGCGACAATAACTACTACTACTACTAGTAGTACCACTACTACTACTAATACTGCTACTTATATCACTACTACTACCTCTTATACATCTACTACTACTACTATTACTACTTCTACTACGGCTACTACCACTACACTACTACTATTACCACTACTGCTTGTGCTATAGCTACTAGACTACAACTACTACATCTTCTACTACTACTGCTGCTACTACCACTACTACAACTACTAGTACTACTTTGGCTACTACATCTACCACTATTACTAGTACAAATACTACTAGTTCTAGTATGAACAATGCTGCTATTACTGCTACAACAATAACTACACTACTGCTTCTACTACTGTTACTCCTCCTCCTCCTCCTCCTCCTCCTCCTCCTACTCCTCCTAGTACTACTACTACTACTACTACTACTACTACTACTACTACTACTACTACTACTACTACTACTACTACTACTACTACTACTACTACTACTACTACTACTACTACTACTACATCTACAACTGCTACTACTCCAACTGCTTCTATTACAACTTCTACTACTACTACTACTCCTACGAGTACTCCTACTCCTACCACTACAAATTCAACTACTACTACTACAAATACTACTACTACTACGGCTACTATTACTACTCCTACTACTCCTCCTACTACTACTACTCCTGCTACTATAACTACTCCTAATACTATTGTTACTTCCTTGCTACTACTACTTCTACTACTAATGCTACATCTACAGCAACTACAACTACTACAACTCATACTAAAACTATGACTACTACAATAATAACTAGTACTACTACTACTACTACTACTACTAGTACTACTACTCCTACTACTCCTACTGCTACTATAACTACTACTACTACTTTTGCTACTTCTTTTGCTACTACTACTTCTACTACTAATGCCACATCTACTGCAACTACAACAACTACAAATCATTCTAAAACTATGACTACTACAACAATAACTCAACTATTACTAATACTACTACCACCACTACTACTACTCGTCCTCCACCTCCTACTACTATTGCTACTATGATTACTACTACTACTACTATTATTTTTACTAGTGCAAATATTACTAGTAATACTACTACAGCGATAACTACTATTGCTCCTACTACTACTATTACTTCTACTATTGCTACTACTACAACAAGGAGTGCTACTTCCACTACTAATACTGCTACTACTACTACTACTATTATTCTACTACAACCACTACTACTACTGCTACAATAACTACTACTACTACTGCTACTACTACTGCTGCTGCTACTATAGCTACCACTACTAATGCTATTGCTACTACTACTACTACAACTACTGCTCTGACCACTACTTCTACTACTGTTACTACAACTACTACTGCTACTACTACTGCTAATACTAGTACTAATACTACTACTATTACACTACTACAACTATTGCAATGCCTACAACAACTACTACTAATCAGACTACTTCATTTACAATAACTACTGCTATGACTACTCTTACTTCAACAACAAAAACTACTATTACTATTATTGTTGCTACTCCTACTACTACTCCTACAATTAGTACTGCTAGTACTACTACTAAGACTGTAGATACTACCGCTACTGCTACTGCTACTTCTACTACTACTACTATTACTACTCCTACTACTATGACTATTGCTACTACTACTACTCCTCCTTCTACTATTGTTACTACTACTGCTGTTACCGCTATTACAACTACTACTGCTACAACTGTTGCTACTTCTACAACTACTACTACAACTACTACTATTACTCAACAACTATGGCTAATACTATAGCTATTGCTACTACTGCTACTAATAACACTACTACTACTACAACAACTACAACTACTCACTTCTACTTCTACTACTACCACTCCTTCGACTACTACTAGTACTGCTACTCCTACTACTATTTCTACTACTACAAATGCTGCTACTGCTATTGCTACCATTGCTGCCACCACTACTATAGCTATTGCTTGTAGTAGCAGCAGAAGCAGTGGTAGTAGTGGTAGCAATAGTAGCCATAGTAGCAAAAGTAGTAGTAGTTGCAGTCATAGCATTAGTATCACAAGTGGTAGTGGTAGTGTAGCAATAATAGTAGCAAAAGTAGTAGTAGTAGTACTAGTAGTAGTATTAGTACTAATAATAGTAGTACTACTACTAGCAGTAGCAGTGATAGTCGTAGCAACAGTAGTGTTGGTAGGAGTAGCAGTAGTAGTAGTACCAGTAGTGGGAGAAGTATCAGTAGTAGTAGTAGTATTAATAGTTATGGAAGAAATAGTGTAGCAGTAGTAGTAGTACTAGCAGAAGTAGTAGGAGAAGTAGTAATAGTAGTACTACTAGAAGTTTGAGTAGTCATAATAGTAGTAGTGCTTGAAGTAGTAGTAAAAGTAGTATTAGTAGTTATAGCGATAGTAATAGTAGTAGTAGTAGTAGTAATAGTAGTAGTAGTAATAGTAGCAGAAGGAGTAGTAGTTTTAGTAGTAGTAGTAGTAGTAGAAGGAGGAGTAGTAGTAATAGTAGAAGGAGTAGTAGTAAGAGGACTAGTAGTAGTAGTAGCAGTAGTAGTAGTAGAAGGAGTAGTAGTAGTAATAGTAGTAGTAGTAGTTGCAATACTAGTATTAGTAGGAGGAGCAAGAGTAGTAGTAGGAATAGGTGTCAGAGAAGTTGTAGTAGTAAGTGTGGTATTAGGAGCAACCATAGCAGTAATAGCAACAATTATAGTGGCAGTAGCTATCATAGCGACAACAACATTCGTAGTAGTAGTTGTAGCAGTAGTAGCAGTAGCAATAGTCATTGTAGCAGAAATAGTAGTAGTTGTAATAGTATAAGTAATAGTAGCAATAGTAGTAGCTAAAGTAGTAGTAGTAGTAGCATTAGCAGCAATAGTCATCATAGTAGTAGTTGCAGTATTAGTAGTAGGAGCAGTAATAGCTATAGTAGTAGCATTAGTAGTGGCAAAATTAGTACTAGTCATAGTATTCGTAATAGTTGTAGTTTCGTTAGTATTAGTATTAGTAATATTGTAGTAGTAGTATTAGTTTTAGTTGTATTTATAGTAGCAGAGGTAGTAGTTGTAGTAGTAGTAGCAGCAGCTGGCATAGTTGTAGTACTTGTTATTGTAGTAGTAGTAGTAGTAGTAGCAGCAGCAGCAGCAGTGGTAGTAGTAGTAGCAGTAGAAATAGTAGTAGTAGCAGTAGAAATAGTAGTAGTAGTAGTAGTAGTAGTAGTAGTAGTAGTAGTAGCAACAGTAGTAGCAGAAGCAGTAGCAATAGTAGTAGTAGTAATATTAGTAGTAGTAGTAGTAGTAGCAGCTGCAGCAGCAGCAAAAGCAAAAGCAGTAGTAGCAATAGTAGCAAGAGTAGTAGTAGTGGTGGTAGTAGTAGTAGCAACAGCAGCAACAATA
Source organism: Trichopus zeylanicus subsp. travancoricus (assembly GCA_005019695.1). Taxonomy (NCBI): domain Eukaryota; kingdom Viridiplantae; phylum Streptophyta; class Magnoliopsida; order Dioscoreales; family Dioscoreaceae; genus Trichopus; species Trichopus zeylanicus. The sequence continues at coordinate 41,947 of RXID01014999.1, forward strand.
GTAGTATCAGTAATAGTAGTATTAGTAGTAGCAGTAGCAATAGTGGTAGTAGCAACAACAAAAGTTGTTGTAGTAGTAAAAGGAGTAGTAGTAGTTATAGGAGTAATAATATAAATGGTAGTAGTAGTAATAGTAGTAGTAGTAGTACTAGCAGCAGTAGTAGGAGTAGTACTTATTGTTGTAGCAGTAGTAGTTGTACTAGTCAGAGTAGTAATAGGGGTTCGAGTTGGAGAAGGAGTAGTAGTAGGAGTTATAGTAGTAACAATAGTTCTAGTAGGTGTAGTCGTAGTAGTAGTAGGAGGAGGAGTAATAGTAGCAGTTGTAGTAGTGGTAGTAGTAGTAATAGTAGTTGTAATAGTAGCAGTATGAATAGTTGTACGAGTGGTACTAAAAGTAGTTGTTGTTGTTGTAGTAGTTGCAGAAGTAGCAATAGTAGCAGTCGTAGGAGTAGTTTTTGTATGTGTAGTAGCAGTAGTTGTAATAGTAATAGATGTAGTAGTAGGAGTCGTAGTAGTTGTAGCAGTTGCATTTGTAGTAGTTGTAGTAGTAGTAGTAGTAGTTGTAATAGTAGTAGTAGTAGTAGTAGTAGTAGTAGCAGTTGTAGCTACAATAGTAGTTGAAATAGGAGTAGTAGTAGTAAAAGTAGAAACAACAGCAGTAGCAGTAGCTGTAGTAATAGTAGTAGTAGTAGAATTAGCAGTGGTAGTTGTTGTAGTAGTGGTGGTTGTAGTATTAGTACTAGTAGTAGCTGTAGTAGTAGTAGTGGGAGTAGTAGTGGGAGTAGGGGTTGGAGTGGGAATACTAGTAGTAGTAGTAGTAGTAGTAGTAGTAGTCACAGTAGTACCAGGAGTAGTAGGTGTAGTAGTACTAGTTCTAGTAGTAGGATTAGTTATAGTAGTAGTTGTTGTTGTTGCAATAGTAGTAGTCATAATAGTAGGTGTGGCAGTAATGGTATTAGTGGGAGGAGTTTTAGAAGTAGTAGTAGTTGTTGTAGTAGTAGTAGCAAGAGCAGTACTAGTAGCAGTAGAAGAAGTAGTAATAGTAGAAGTAGTAGTAGTAGTAGTAGGAGGAGTTTTAGGAGCAGTGGTAGTAGTAGTTGTAGTAGTAGGAGAAGTAGTAGGAGTTGGTGTAGTTGTTGTTCTTGTTGTTGTAGTTGTAGTAGTAGTAGTAATAGTAGTAGTAACTCTAGTAGTACCAGTAGTAGTAGTTGTAGTTGTAGTAGTAGTTGTTATAGTTGTAGTTGTTGTAGTAATACTAGTAGAAGCAGTAGTAGGAGTAGGAGTAGGAGTAGTAATAGCAACAGAAGTAGGAGTCAAAGTGAGAGCAATAGTAGTAGTAGTTGGAGTCAGAGTAGTAGAAGTAGAAATAGTCGTAGTTGCGGTAGTAGTACGAGATTTAGGAGTAGTAGTAATAGTAACATTAGTAGTTATAGTAGTGGTAGTAGTAGAAGTAGCTGTAGCAGGAACTGTAGTAGTAGTTGTAGTAGTTGTAGTAGTAGTTGCAGTAGTAGTAGAAGAAGCAGCAGCTGTAGTAGTGGTAGTAGTAGTAGTATTGGTAGCTGTAGTAGTAGTAGTAGTAGTAACAGTAGCAGTAATAATTGGAGTAGTAGTAATATTAGCAGTAGTAATTGGAGTAGCAGTAGCAGTAGTAGTAGCAGTAATAGCAGCAATAGCAATAACAGTAGTAGCAGTAGGAGTTTTAGGAGTAATAGTAGTAGTAGTAGTGGTTAAACTAGTTGTAGTAGTAGTAGTAGTAGTATTAGTAACAGTAGCAGTAATACTAGTAGTAGGAGTAGTAGTGGCAGTCGGTGTAGGGGTAGGAGTACTCATAGGAGGAGGAGGAGGAGGTGGAGTAGTAGTAGTAGTAGTAGTAGAAATAGTAGCAGTAATGCTACTAGTACAACCGTTACTGCAACTACAACTGCTACTACAACTCCGTCTAATACTACTGCTACAACTACTCCTACTAATGCTACTAATACTACTATTGTTGCCGCTACTTCTACTACTATCACTACAATTGCTGCAACTACTGCTACTACTAGTGCTAGTACTACAACTGATGCTACTACTACTACTACTATTACTTCTCCTACTGCTGTTGCTACTGCTACTATTTCTTCTACTACAACTATTGCTACCCCTACTAATGCAACTACTGCTATGACTACTGCTACTACTAGTATTATGACTACTACTATTACTACTACGAGTACGACTACAACTACTGCTACTTCTACACTATCACTACTACTACGACTGCTCCCATTGCTACTGCTACTACTGCTATGACTGCTACTAGTATTACTACTACAACAACTACTACTACTTCTATTACTACTACTACTACAGCTAATACTTCTATTATTAGTACTACTGTTACAACTACTGCTACTAATTCTACTCCTACTAAAATAGCTACTGCTACTACTACTTCTATTACTATTGCTACTACTACTACTAGTACTACTACTACTACTACTACTACTACTACTACTACTACTACTACTACTACTACTACTACTACTACTACTACTACTACTACTACTACTATTACTACCACTACTACTGCTGCTACTACTACTACTATGATAACTACTACTACTACTTCCCCTAATACTACTATAGCTACTATAGCTACTGCAACTACTACTACTACCACTACTATTACTACAACTGCTACTACCACTACCACTACTACTATGATAACTACTACTACTACTACTATTGTTGCTGCTAATACTACTACTACTACTTCAGGTGCTACCGCGACTACTACTCCTACTGCTACTACGGCTACTGTTGCCACTACTATTACTACTACTACTTTGGCTGCTAGTGCAACCGATGTTATTGCTACCACTGTTGCTACTACAATTGCAACTACTATTACCACTACTGCTGCTATTGCTACAATGGCTGCTAATACTACTACTCCGACTACTACTGCTACTAACACTACTACTAATACTACTATTGCTACTACTACAACTACTGCTGGAGCTCCTACTATTTTTTCCCCTTTCCCTACTGCGATTGCTACTACTACAGCTACTACTACTGCTGCTGCTGCTACAGCTACTACTACAACTACTACTACCACTACTTCAACTGCTACTACTGCTACGACTATCACTACTACTGTTATTACTGCTACTACTGCTAATTCTCCTACTACTATTACTACAGCTACTGCAATTGCTACTACAACTTTTGCTACTCCAATTAATACTAGTGCTGCTAGTGCTACTACTCCATACTAGTTCTGCTACTACTACTACAACTAATGCTTCGGCTACTACAACTGCTGCTGCTACTTCTACTACTATTATTACTAATACAACTACAACTACTGCTACAGCTACAGCTACTGCTACTACTGCTGCTAGTATGATTGCTAGTACTGCTACTGCTACCACTACTTCGACTGCTACTACTGCTGCTACTGCTAGTACAACAACTACTACTATTACCACTACTGATACAACTAGTACTACTACTACAATAATAAACATTACTACTACCACTACAACTATTGCTACTGCTACTACTAGCATTACCACTACTACTGCTACTACTACTACTACAATTGCTACTACTAATATAGCTACTATTACTTCTATTGCTATTGCTACTACTACTACTACCACTACTACTGCAGCTACTATTGCTGCGACTGCTACTACTACTACTACTACTACTACTACTACTACTACTATAATTGCTACTACTAATAAAGCTACGACTACTTCTATTGCTACTGCTACTACTACTACTGCTACTACTACTACTACTTTTGCTACTACTACTGCTGCTGCTACTACTATTACTATGACTACTACTACTACCACCACTTCTACAATAACTACTATTATTCCTACTATTTCTACTACTAATACTGCTATTTCTACTATTACTACAACTACTAATCTTGCTACTGTTATGGCTGCAACTGCTTCTACTACTACTTCAACTACTAGTTCTGCTACCACTAAGACTACTCCGACTACTATTGCTACTGCTTCCACTATAACTACTGCTGCAACTACTACAACTATTGCAACTACCACTACTAATACTGCTCCTCCTCCTACTACTGCTGTTACTACTATTACTACTGCTACTATGACTGCTACTACTACTATTTCCACTATTACTAGTACTATTACTTCTACTACTGCTGCTACTGCTGCTACTATTGTTGCTGCTACTACAACTATCACCATAAGTAATGCCACTAATGCATCTACTGCTACCGCTACTAATACAGCTAATACTACTACTAGTACTTTTATTATTACCATAACTACTAATGCTACTACTATAACTACTACTACCACTGCTACTTCTACTACTACTATAACTATTATGGCTACTGCTTCTCCTACTACACATTCCACTGCTACTACTACTTCTATTACTTCTATTGCTACTGCTTCTACTACTACTTCTATTACTTTTGGTCGTACTACTATTGCCCCATTTACTACTACTTCTGCTACTACTACTACCATTACTTGTAATACTACTATGCCTACTACAGCTACGACTGTACCACTGCTACTACTACTACTACTACTACTACTATGATCGCTATTGCAGCTACTACTAGTACCACTGCCACTACTACTACAATTGCTACTATTGCTGCTACTACTACTGCTATAACTACTACTACTACTACAGCTATAACGACTACTGCTACTACTACTACTATTGCTACTACTACTACTGTTAATATAGCATCTACTACTACTACAACAATAACAATAACAACTACTGCAACTACTGCTGCTGCTACTACTACTTCTTTTTATGCTGCTTCTGATGCTACTACTGATACTACTATTACTACTCCTACTGCTGCAGCTTTTGCTATTGCTGCTACTACTACCACTACTACTTCTACTATTAGAACAACTACAACTATAGCTACAGCTACTACTAGTAATGCTACTACTGTTGCTGCAACTACTACTACTCCTCTTATTGCAACTACATCCTCTACTACTATTGCTACTACTACTATTGCTGCCATTATGCCTACTACTATTGCAACTACTACTATTGCTACTACTACTGCAACTGTGACAACTACTACTTCGTCTACTACTACTACTACTACAACTACTACTACTACTACTACTACTACTTCTACGATAGTAACTACTGCCACTATTCCTACTACCCCTACTCCTGAAACTACTACTACTATTATTGCTACGGCTGCTGCTACCACTAGTATTATTGCTACTCTTACTACTGCTATAACTGCTACTACTGCTACTATTTCAACTATTACTTCTCCTGTTGCTACGACTACTACTTTAGGTACTACTATTTTTACTACAACTACTACTACTATGATTACTGCTGCAACTATTTGTGGTACTTCTCTTACTACTACGACTATTACTGCTCCTACTACAACTACTACTACTCCAACTATTACTACTACCATTTCTATAACTCCAACAACTACAAGTGCAAAACTGCTGCTACTGCTACTACTAATGCGTCTACTACAACTACTGCTACTGGTACGATGGCTATGACGGTTGCTGTTACTACTATTACTACTATTATTGCTACTACTTCTACAACTTCTGCACCTGCAATAACTACTACAATAACTACTACTATCACTACAACAACTACTCCCACTACTACTACCACTAATACAACTACTACTACTTCTACTACTGCTGTTGATAATACTACTTTTTCTAACACTACCACAATAGCTACTACAACTACGAATACTACTACTACTAGTAGTACTACAACTATTGCTACAACTATAACTACTACTACTACTACTTCTTCTCTAACTAGTACTACTACTACATTAACTACTACTGCTGCTACTACTTCTCCTATTCCTACTACTACTACTACTACTCCTGCCACGGCTAAAATAATAACTACTGCTACTACAACTACTACTACTTCTCCTACTACTATTGTTGCTGCTACTAATGTTGCTACTACTAATACAGCTACTACTAGTCGTACTTCTACTTCTATTACTACAATTACTCCTACTGTGATAGCTACTACTGCTACTTCTACTATGATAGCTACTTCTCCTCCTCCTCCTCCTACTATTACTACAATAGCCACTACTACTGCGATTATTATTGCTGCTACTATTGCAACTACTGCTATTATTGCTACTACTACAATAATGGCTACTACTACTACTACTAATATTGCTACTACTGTTACTACTACTACTACTTCTACTACTACTACTGGTGGTGGTGTTGCTGCTACTACGACTTCGCCTACTAGTACTTCCCCTACCACTACTGCTACTTTTGCTACTGTTACTACTACGACTGCTACTACTACCACTACTGCTACCATGACTACTACTACTACCACTACTGCTACCATGACTACTACTACTCCTATTGCTACTGCGACTACTACTATTGCAACTACTACTATTGCTACTCCTACTACTACTACGACTACAATAGCTCGAGCTACTACTACTGGTAGTGTAGCTCCTCTCACTAAAACTACAACAACTCCAACTATTACTACTACTACTACTACAACTCCTACTACTCCTACTCCTGCTACTACTACAACTAATGCTACTACCATGACTACTACTACTACTACTAGTACTGTGGCTATTGCTGTTGTTGTTACTACTACTACCACTTGTACGGCTACTACTACAACTACTACTACCATGACTACTACTACTAGTATTGGCTACGATACTAGGAGAACTATTACTACTACTAACTGCGGCTGCTACGAGTACTACTACAAAGACTAATACAACAAAACAACTACGACTACTTCGCCTAGTACTACTATTTCTGCTACTACAACTACTACTACAGCTACTACTACTACTTCTGCTGTGGCAGTTGCTACTACAGTAGCTACTGCTACCACTACAACCACTGCAACTTCTGCTACTTCTGCTACTACAAATACTAGTACAACTTCTACTACTACTACTACTTATACTACTTCCCCTACACCTACCACTATAGCTACTACTAATACTACTACTACACCTAATTCTATAACTACATCAATCGCTTCTACTACTCCTAACACTACTGCTACTGCTACTACTACTACTAATTCTATTACTAAAGCTTCTCCTGCTACCGCTACTACTACTGCTACTGCTGCTCCTACTATTACTATTACAACTACTACTCCTATTACTACTATAACTACTACGTCTACTAGTACTTCTCCCACTACTACTATTACTTCTGCTGCTGCTGCTACTCCTACTTCAACTACTACTACTTCAGCTACTACTGTTGCAATTACAACTACTACTTCAACTACCAGTACGGCTGCTAAAAGAACAACAACTGCTACTACTACAACTACTACTGCTACTGTTTCTACTACTACTGCTACTACAACTTCTGCTCCTACTACTACTTCTACTACTATTGCTACTACTACTACTACTATAACAATTGCTACTGCTACTATTTTTGCCTCAACTATTACTGCTATTGCTACTACTATAGTGGCTACTACAGCTAACACTACTACTACTACTACTGGTACTCCCTTCTGGTACTGCTAAAACTTCTCCCTCAATTATAACTACTACTACTAGTACTGCAACAAGTACTACTCCTACTCATACAAAAACTACTTCTGCTACTACTAGGACTGCAGCTGCTGCTACTACTACTACTACCACTACTACAACTACTACTACTACTACTACTACTACTATTACTACTATTACTACTACTACTACTACTACTACTACTACTACTACTACTACTACTACTACTACTACTGCTACTTCTGCTACGACAACTACCATTAATACTACATCAATTATGGCTAACTCTGCTACCAATACAAGGACTGCAACTACTACGACATTGCTTCTGCCACAATTGCTACTACAACTACTACTACAACTTCTAGTGTGACTACTGCTGCTGCTACAACTACTACTACTACTTCTACTACTGCTATAGCTTTTACTACTACTACTACTACTACTACTACTACTACCACCACCACCACTACTACTACTATTATTGCAACTACTACTACTACTACTACTATTACTACTACTCTTGCTGCTGCTACAACTACTACATCTACCACTGCTACATCTTCTACTACTACAACTTTTGCTACTACCTCCGATAATACCACTACTATAACTACATCTACTACTATGACTACGACAACTACTACCTCTACTAACCCAACTGCGAAAACTACTATGACTACTATAACTACTACTACCACTAGTACTACTGCTACTACTGCTACTATTACTACTGTGCTCTACAAGCAACTAAACTACTACACTACTACAACAACAACACTACTACTACTACAAGAGGCTATAGTGGGGAACAACTATTACTGCTACTACTACTACTACTACTACTATTACTACAACAACAAAAACTACTACTACTACAAATGCTATAGTGGGAACAACTATTACATCTACTACTACTACTACTACTACTACTATTACTACAACAACAACAACTACTACTACTACTACTATTACTACAACAACAACAACTACTACTACTACTACAACTACTACTATGACTATGACTATTACTACTACTCCTACTACTCCTACTATTTCTACTACTAGTACTACTACTATTTCTGCCACTACAATTCCCACTACTACTACCATAGCTGCTGCTGCTACCACGACAACCACGACAACCACTACAACTATTGCTACTTCTACTACTACTACTACCATCACTACTTCAATTTTTACTATAGCTACAACTACTACTGCTACTATTGTCATTGCAATGACAACTACTACTCCTACTACTAATACTGCCACTTCTACTATAACTACTGTGACTGCTATTGTTGCTACTTCAGCTATTGCTAGTAGTACTACTACAACTCCTACTATAACTGCTACTACTATTACTTTTAATAATGATACTTCTGTTACTACTACTACCACTATTGCTTCTTCAACTACTGCTACAAATTATACTTCTACTACTACTGCTAGAAATACTGCTCCAACAACTACTACTACAACTCGTACTAGTACTACTATTGCTACCAATACTACTATAGCTTTTGCTACAAGTACTACAACTACTACTGCTACTACTATTACTTCTACGACTACTACTACTACTGCTACTCCTACTACTACTACTACTGGCACTATTACCACTACTACTATTGCTACTACTGCTATAGCTACTCCAACTGCTACCACCACCACCACTACTAGTAATAAAACTACTACGACCACTATGACTACTAGTGTTGCTATTATTACTACTACAACTACAAATACTACAACTACTACTTCTATTACTACTACGATTCCTATGAGTGCTACATCTGCTACTACTACTGCTACTACTACTATTACTATGACTACTACTACTACTACTATTACTACTATTACTACTACTATTGCTACTGCTGCTACTGCTACTACTACTATTACTACTACTCCTCCTCATACTCCAACTATAATAATAACAACAACTACTACTACTACCCCTAATACTTCAAATACAACAACAACAACAACAATAACTACTACTACTCCTACTACTAGCATTAGTTGCAATAGTAGTGGTAGAAACAATATCAGTTGTACTAATAGCATTATTAATCGTATCAATAGAATTAGTTGTAGTAATAGTAATAGTAGTAGTACTAGTCATAGTAGTCATGGAAGTAGTAGTTGTAGCAGTTGTCGTGGTAGTAGTAGTAGTAGTGGTAGTAGTGCTGGTTGCAAGAGTAGTTGTAGCAACAGTAGTAGCTGTACTACTAGTAGTATTAGTAGTTGTAGTAGTTGTTGTTGTTGTAGTAGTAGTAGTAGCAATAGCTATAGTAGTAGTAGTAGTAGTAGTAGTAGTGGCTGAATTAGTACCAAAAGTAATCTCAGAAGTATTAGCAGTTGTAGTAGCAATAGTGATAGTAGTCATAGTTTTAGTAGTAGTAGCAGTACCGGTAGCAGTAGTAGTTGTAGGAAACATAGTAGTAGCACTTGTTATAGCTATAGTAGTAGTAGTTTTAGTAGTACTAGTAGTTGTAGTAGCAGTAGTATTAGTATTAGTAGTATTTGTTGTTGTTGTTGTTGTAGTAGTAGCAGTAGTAGTAATTATAGTAGTAGTAGGAGTAGGAGGAGCAGTTGGAGCAAGAGTAGTATTAGGAGTAGCAGTAGTTGGTGTAGTGGTAGTAGTACTAGAAGAAGTAGTAGAAGTAGTAGTAGTTGACCAAGTGGTAGTGGAATTAGTAGTTGTTGTAGCAGTAGTTATAGCAAGAGTGGGACTAGTTGTAGCAAAAGTAGTTGTAGTAAAGTTAGAGGTCATTGTAGCAGTAGCAGCAGTAGTAGTAGAAGTAGTAGTAGCAGCAGTCATAGTAGTTGTACTAGTAGTAGTAGTAGTTATTATTGTAGTAGCTATAGCAGTAGTAATAGCATTAGTAGTAGTGGTAGTAACGGTATTACTGGCAATAGTAGTAGCAATTGCGTTAGTAATAGCAGCAGTAGTAGAAGTAACAGTTGTACTATTAGCAATAGTTGTGGAAGCGAGAGAAGTAGCATTTGTAGTAGTATTAGTAGTAGTAATATTAGGAGGAGCAATAGCAGCAGTAGTAGCAGCAATAGTAGTAGCAGCAGTAGTAGTAGTTGTATTAGTAGTAGTTGTAGTAGTAGTTGTTGTTGTAGTCATAGTGGTAGTAGTAGTAAGTGTTGTTGTAGTAGTATTAGTAGTAGTAATATTAGGAGGAGCAATAGCAACAGTAGTAGCAGCAGTAGCAGTAGTTGTATTAGTAGTAGTTGTAGTAGTAGTTATTGTTGTAGTCATAGTGGTAGTAGTAGTAAGTGTTGTTGTAGTAGTAGAAGTAGTAGCAGTAGTTGTAGTGCTAGTAGTAGTCATAGTACTAGTAGGAATAGTATTAGTAGTTGCAAGAGTTGTACCAATAGTAGTAGTAGTAGTATGATTAGTAGTAGTAGAGTCACAGTAGGATAGTAGTAGTAGTAGGAGGAGTAGTAGTAGTCATAGAAGGAGAAGTAGCAGTAACAGTTGTAGCAGTAGCCGTAGTAGCAGTAGTTGCAGTAGCAGTACTAGTAGAAGTATCTAGAGTAGTGATAGCTATATTAGTAGTAGCAGTAGTTGCAGTAGTAGTACTAATAGCAGTATCTAGAGTAGCAATAGCTATATTAGTAGTAGCATAGTAGTAGTAGCTGCAATAGTAGTAGCAGTAGTAGTAGGTAGTAGCCATTGTAGTAGTAGCAATAGCAGCACTAGTAGTTGTAGGAGTTATAGTAGTAGTAGTAGTGGTGGCAGTGGTAGTAGTAGTAGTAGTAGCAAAAACAGTATTAGCAGCAGTAGTTTATGTGGTAGTCATAATAGTAGCATTAGTAGTAGTAGTAGTGGTAGTAGTAGTAGTAGTAGTAGTAGCAGAAGTCATAGTAGTACGAGATGTAGAAGTAACAACAGTTGTAGCAATAGTAGTATTAGTAGCAGTAGCAGTAGTAGTAGTAGCAGTAGTAGTGGTAGCAGCAGCAGTGGTAGTAATAGTAGTAGGAGTAGTAGCAGCAACAACATCAGTATGTAGCAAAAGTAGCAGTAGAAGCGGTAGTAGCAACAATAGCATGAGTAGTAGTAGTAGCAGCATTAGTTGCAAGAGTAGCTATAGTAACAGCAAGAGTAGCAGGAGATGTAGTAGTAGTAGTAGTAACACTAGTGGAAGTTGTAGTAATAGTGGCAGGAGTAGCAAAAATATATGTAGAAGTCGTAGTACTAGTAGTGGAAGTAGGTGAAGTAGTAGTAGTTGTAGTAGTTGTAGTAGCAGTAGTAACACGAGCAGTAGCAGAAAAAGTAGTAACAGTTATATTATTATTATTAGTAGTAGTAGTAGTAGTAGTAATAGTAGTAATAGTAGTATTAGTAATATTAGAAGTAGTAGTAGCAGTGGTAGTAGTACTAGCAGCTGCTGCAGCAGCAGTAGAAATGGTAGGAGGAAGAAAAGTAGTAGGAATAGTAGCAGCAGCAGTAGTAGTTATTGTAGAAGTAGTAATAGCAGTAATAGTAGTAGTAATCGCTATAATAGTAGCAACAGTAGTAGCTGTAGTAGTAGTAGTAGTAGTAGTAGTAGCAATTGTGGTAGAAGTAATAGTAGTAGTAGTAATAGAACGTGCAGTAGCAGTAGTCACTACAGAAGTGGTAGTAATAGTGGTAGCATAGTAGAAGCAGAAGTGGTAGAGGTAGTACAAGTAGTAGTACTAGTATAAGTAATAGTGGTAGTGCCAATTGCTAGAGTAGTAGAAGCCTTAGTAGCAGTAGTAGCAGCAGTAATAGTGATAATAGGAGGAGTAGGGATAGTAGTTGCAGCAACAACAGTTGCAATAGTAACAATAGTAGTAGTACTACTAGCAGCAGTAATAGTAGCCATAGTTGTAGTAGTTAGAGTAGTAGTATCAGTATAAGTCATACTAGTAGTAGTAGTAGTAGTAGTAGTAGCCGCAGTGGTAAAAGTGGTAGTAGTAGTTTAGCAGTGGCAGTAGTCATAGTACTAGCAGTGGCAGTAGTGGTAGTAGTAGCTATAGTAGTAGTAGCAAAAGTAGTAGTAGAATTTGTAGTAGCAAGAGCAGTATTAGCAGTCATAGCAGTAGAAGTAGTAGTAGCAGCAGAAGTAACAGTTGTAATAGTTATAGAAATAGAGGTACCAGTACAAGTGGCAGAAGTAGTCATAGTAGCAGCAATTGCGGTAATAGCCGTAGTAGTAGTAGTAGCAGTAGTAGTAGTCTGAGTAGTCGTAGTAGAAGTAGTAGCCGTAGTAGTATTTGTTATTGTAGTTGTCATAGTAATAGTAGTTATAGCTGCAATAGTGCTAGCAGTAGTAGTATTAGTAGCTGTAGAAGTAGTAGTAGTAGCACCAGCAGTAGAAGTTGTAGCAACAGTAGCTGCAGTAGCATTAGTAATAGTAGTAGCAGTACTAGCAGTAGCAGTAGTCGAAGTAGTAGCAATAATAATAGTAGCAGTAGGAGAAGTCGTAGCAGCAGGAGTTGCAATAGTAGTAGTAGTAGTAGTAGTATGAGTAGGAGTAGTAGTGTTACTAGCAATGGTTGCAGTAGTAGAGGTAGTAGTGGTAGTAGTAGCAACATATGTTGTTGCAGTAGTTGTAGTGTTAGTAGTAGTAGTATAGGTAGTAATAGTCATAGTGGTGGTAGTAGTAGTAGTAGTAGTAGTAGTAGTAGCAGTAGTAGCAGTAGTGGTGGTGGTAGCAGTAGCTGTAGCAATAGTAGCAGTAGTTATAGCAATAGTAGTTGTTGTTGTAGTCATAGTAGGATTAGTTGTAGGTGTAGTAGCAATCAAAGTAGTAGTAGTACTAGTAGTAGTAGTATTAGTAGCAACAGTAGTAGTAGTAGCAACAGTAGTAGTAGTAGTAGCGGCAGCTGTAGTAGCATTAGTAGTAGTTGCAGTACAAGTAGAATTAGTAGCAGGAATAGGAGTAGTAGTAGTAGTAGGAATAGTAGGATTAGCAGTTCTAGCAGTAGTAGTAGTTTCAACAGCAGTAGTTGTAGTAGTAGTAGTATTTGGTCTAGTAGTAGTAGTTATTGCAGTGGTAGTATTAAGAAAAATTATATTTGGAATACTAGTATGAGTAGGAGTTGGAGTAGTAGTAGTAGTAATAGTAGCAGTTGTAGTAGCTGTAGCAGTAGCAGAAGTAATTGTCATACTAGTAGTTGGAGGAGGAGTAGTAGTAGTAGCAGAAGTAGTAGTTGTAGTTGTAGAAGTAGTAATAGTGGTGGTAGTAGTAGTAGTAGTAGTCACCGGAGTAGTAGTAGAAGTAGTATTAGGAGTAGCAGTCATAGAAGTAGGAGTAGTAGTAGTAGTAGGAGTAGTTGTAGTAGTAGAAGTAGTAGAACTAGTAGTAGTAGTAGTAGTGGTGGTAGCTGTAGTAGTAGTAGAAGTAGCAGTAGTAGTAACAGTTGCAGTACAAGTAGTAGTAGCAGCAATAGTAGTTGTAGTACTCACAGTACTAGTACTAGTAGTAGTAGCAGTAGCAGCAGTTGTAGCAGCAGTAGTGGTAGTAGAAGTAACAGTAGTAATAGTAGTAGTGGTAGTAGTGGTAATAATAGTAGTAGGAGTAGTAGTACTAGTAGCAGTAGGTGTAGTAGTAGTAGTAGTATAAGTGGTAGTAGTAGTGCTAATAGTAGTAGTAGTAGTAGCAGTAGTTGTTGTAAAAGTAGTAGTAGTTGCAGTATAAGTTGTAGCGATAGTGCTAGTAGTAGTAGTAAAAGTAGTAATAGTAGTTGTAGCAGTAGTAGTAGTACAATTAGTAGTTGTAGCAGTTGGAGTAGGAGCAGTATTAGTAGTAGCAGCAGCAGTTGTAGTAGCAGCACTACTAGTAGTAGTAGAAGTAGTAGTAGTACTAGTTGTAGTACTAGTAGTAGCGGTAGAAGTAGTAGTAGTAGTAGTAGTAGTAATAGAAGTAGTAGTAGTAGCAGCGGTAGAAGTAGTAGTAGTAATAGTAGTAGCAGCAGCAGCATTTAATGTAGTTGTAGTGGTAGTAGTAGCAACAACAGTAATAGTAGTAGTAGTAGTAGTAGGAGTAGATCTAGTAGGAGGAGGAATAGTAGTAGAAGTGGAAGTAGCGATATGAGTTGGAGGAGTAGTAGTAGTAGAAGTTATTGTAGTTGTAGTAGTCGTAGTTGCAGCGGAAGGAGTAGGAGTAGGAGTAGTAGCAGGAGTAGGAGTAGGAGTAGGAGTAGTTGCAGGAGTAGGAGTGGGAGTAGGAGTAGTTGCGTGAGTTGCAGTAGCTGCGGTTATAGCAACAACGACAACTACTACTACACCTCCTCCGCCAACTACGACAATAATTACTGCTACTACTACTCCTACTACAACTTCAACCGATACTACTACTACTAGTACTGCTGATGCTGCTTCTATTGCAACAACTACTTATACTACTACCTATGCTATTACTACTACTACTACTAAAGATACCAAACTACTACTGCAACTACTATTACTAATTCTACTACTACTCCTATAACTACTACTATTACTACGAATAATACTACTACTGCTACAACAACAACAACAACTGCTACTCCAGCTACTACTACTACTACTACTACTACTGTTACAATAAC